>JASDQU010242889.1:67625-85930 GCA_032191745.1 Picea mariana
GTGACAATGACAGCTTGGTTGATGTGACAGTGAGAGGTTGTTTGACATATCAGTGATAGTGGCAGTTACAAGTTGATCGGTGGTAGTGACAATGAGTCTACACTTATATTTCAAGCTGGTAGGATGAGGCAAGGAAAGGGGGTTTTATCCTTCTTCTGTTTGGTGCCATAGAACTCAAGGAATACGAGCTTCCTTTAGGTTGGTTCCTATAAATCAAGGGGTTGTAGCCTCCTTCTGATTGGTGTCGAAGAACTTTGGGAGCTGGTGCTTCCTTCAGGTTGGTGCCTATAAATCATGGGGTCATATCTTCCGTCTAGTTGGTTCCAGAGAACTCAAAGAGTTGGTGTTTGTTCAGGTTGGTACCTGTAAATCAGAGGGTTGGTGCCTCCTTCCAATTGATGTTGGAGAATTTGGAAGTTGGTTCTTCCTATGAATGTGTTCTTGATATATATTAGAAAGAATTATGTGGTTTTCTCCCATTTGGGTTTCCACGTAAATTCTGGTGTATTGTGCATGTGGTTATTTGATGTGATGATATTGTTTATGGTTATATGCTCATGATATATTGAATGCATACATAAATGATATATTGTTGATAAAGGTGAAGTTTAGATATTATGATTGAGAGTGGTAAAAGGGCTCATACTAATTCACCCCCCCATCTTAGTATTCCAACAAAGGCAATCTGACAAGGGTATTGACTGACCACAAAACTCTGCATGGGGAATCTCATAATCTTAAATGATGTATAGAGCTAGATCCCACAAATCTAAATAGTTGCTGTTAGTTTATTTGATCAAACCTGTGTAAATAAGCAATTGATAAGCCAAGAATCCATTGAAGCTTGTATTTGTGATTCCTCTTCTTAAGTCAGTATGGAGTATTCTTTAGGTAAACTGATTCTTTTTGCTTCACATGCCTTAAAATTATTCAAATGAACTTTGAGTTTTTTTTTTGTTTATCAAATTGTGCTTGATATTATGTAATAAATTGTAGAAATTGATCATGTTATTCTTTGATTTCATACAACTTGGCATAGAACAACTCTTCCTGAGAGGCTAATTTGTTTTTTAACTCCACTGCTTCTTTCCTAAATGTTTCTGAATTCTTTATTTTGACTTTCAATTCATTTAATTGAGATACCAAAGTATCAACTTGCTTCTCACAACTTTTTCTCATTTCCTTCTTCACATCAAGAAGAACAATTAGTTGTCTATCATGTTCATATTTGACATTATCTATTGCAATCCTTAGTTTTCCAATGGCATCTAGAGATTTCCTATTTTTTTTATGTAATATGATCCATCTAATCTTGATGTTCTTTTGACCAGATAGTTTCTTATGAACTCAATTGTTCTTGTAGTTCCAATACATTTTTATTTTCTTTTTTGTAATTGAGCATATAGTCTGCTCACTGACCATTTGTTTTCATCAGCAAATTCCCCTAAGGCATCAATAGCTTCTTCTACAAACTCATCTTCATTTAGATGTGTATCATTCCAAAAATGAATTACTTCCTGTGTGTTTTCCTCATGATGTGCAATCTTTGTTCTCTTAGTTTTATTTTTCACTATGGTATTTGTTGTATCATCGAAGATATAAGTATTCAATGACAAGACAATGTCTTTAATAGGCTAAATACTATCAAAGTCAAAAGATGTGGAAATTGATCTTCCTATAATAGAAGTGATAGGAGTAGTATAAATGGCAAAGATAGTTGTAACTACTGAAACCTGAGTATTTTCAATACATGTATTGGTACTAAGCTCTACATTTACCTCAGTATTTTTTATAGGGGTTTGTGTTATTTATTTTTTCTATTGCTCTTCTCTTATTTCATTACCATGCTAATCTTGTTTTTCCACCTTCATGTCAGATGTAGATATATTTTGATCATGCTTTGTGTTGTTCCAAAGTCTGTACTTAAGGATAAAAAGTACAGGGTCTAGGCATCCGAAAGTGAGTAAAAGATAAAAAGGGGAAAAATAAACCTTCGGGAAAAGGGAAGCTAAGGATGATTTCTAAGTTGTCTCTGTCCCGCTTCCAAATGTTCCTGGATGCTGATTTCTAAGTTGTCTTTGTCCCGCTTCCAAATGTTCCTTTCAATTATGGCCCATGAATGTTCGAGTTCGACCCGGTTGATGGCGCTTTTAAGTATGGTGTCGAATAGGTTCAAAGCGATGTTGGTTTGATCCGATAGGCCGGGTTCGATGTTGGGCTGTCTTTCAAAGGGAACAGTCATGGAGGAATGGAAAATGAAAAGAAAGTTCAAGGTTTAAAATGGCACTTCAACTTTTTCTTTAACCGTATAAAAGAGAACTTTCAAAATTTGATGTTAAATATAGAACGCAAACCAAAGGCCTTCTCCCGTAACTGAGTTAACTTTTTAAAGAATCATGTATGAAATGTGAGAAAACATTAAGCAGTTGACAATGCGAGGCTCCTATCAAAGGCGAATCTCACCCTATAAACAGAAGAATAAAAAGGCAAGAAGTAATCTGACGAAGTATAAAATATAGATATCTAAAAATTTCACAGGTCTTGTACCTGCTGATAGCCAATACAGAGGAAAATCTACAAGCAATTAGACGACTAAAAGTTGATCACCATAGTAGAATTTGCACTAAATTGTAGCTAAGCATTCATCATAAATATATATGTGAAATGAAACTTAATATAAGATAACAGAGAAAACAAACTCATAACTCAGTCTTCACAGAATCAGGAATCTTTGGATTGCTTTGTATTAATTTCCAAAAGGGAGAAATTCTCTATTACAATCGGCCAAGAAAGGTCCAACCCTTATTCTCACTTCAAAATGCATATTTATACAAATGTCTAAACGCTAGCATCTCAATCGTTCCAGAAGTTTTTGGTTACAAAATAGGAAATTTATGCGTTTCACTTCTTTGTCTTTGTCCTCCTTCCTGCGAGTAGAGAGCCTTCCTTTCCTTACTCTTTGGGTTCTAAAAATGGAACCAGAAGACATCTATCATTATTTGACACCAGAAGCCTGCCCTTTCGCTTGCTTGGTGTAAGTGATGCACCTCTCCACCAACTAGGCTATCAACCTAGAAGGCTCTGCTTGGTCGCTCGCTTCAAAAGTGTAACAATTCTTCACCAGCTGTGGTAAAATCTTTCCCACTTGTCGGTCCTCTGTGATGATGGAGCATAGTTGTAAATTTGTTTGTACTAGCCACTTGTCCATTTGGGTCATATCAACCTGGCTGATCTGGGATATCTCCACTTGTTGCTCCTCCATGCTTTCTTTGATGTCCAATAGATGTTTATCTATATTGATTTTTCCCAGTGTCCCAGCACTGCTCTCCTTATCAAGATCTAGCAAACCTTTACTTATTAAGGAGAATGTTTCCTCACAAAAATTATTCACTTCGTTAGCTCTCCCCCTGCTTTTCGATATGTTCTGCTCCCATACCTTTAGCAGGATATTACCTCTGGTTTGTTCCACGATGGATAATTTTAAGGTGTTGACCGTCTCTATCTTCGTTGCAGCTATAACAACATCTTGGAAAGTGACCCGTGCTACCCCGGCTTCTCTTTCTCTCGACGAAATGTTCTCCAATATCTTCTCTATCATTCGGAAATGGTTTTGAATGGTTCTCACATTTGCCAACAAGTTTTGTTGAGCCATAAGTACCTTATGTCAGATTTCGACGGCCTGCGATCTGAACATTTCTATGTCTACAACTTGTTTCTCGGCCACCTCCAATTTCGACTACAACTCTATAATCTGTTGCCCCTACTGGCTTACCTGTATTTGGCTAGTTTGCGTCGATTGGTGCACCTATTCGAGGTCAGACCTGAGCTTCTCGATTTCACTCAGGTCAGTTGTTCGGGCTTCCTCAAGGCTCCTTCTCACCTCGTCCCTGACATTCGCTTCGGTAGTAGCTACCTTAGCTTCCAATTTACTGATCAGGAGGTTCTTTCATTTCAACTAGGCCATCAAAGTCCCAATTGAGTATTGATTGGCTGTAGCATAAGCCCCTAGCATCTTGGCTATCTCCTTTACAAATTTTTCCTCTTTCGTGACCTTCCCATCTATCATGATTTTAAATTTTTTAGCTACTACGCCCTCTTTTTCATAAAATCCTTGCCTTACCACAGCCTTTCTTTTCTTGTCAAAGAAAAATTCGTTGGGAGGCAACTCCTCTACAAAAATAGGCATCAGTTCTTCATTGAAAATCCATCCCTCGTCAGGATTCCCCTTTGTGAATTGCAAGGGTGTGACAATAGCAATCAGATTGCCAATTTGCTTAGATGTTTGTTTCGGGGTGACTTTTGTAGCCGGCTCATTTGGCGCACCCTTTTTGGGGTTTCCTTCCTTCTTCTGGGGGACTTCGGCTCCTAGCTCTAAGGTTCTAGCTTCCCTGGTTTTCCCTTGGTCCTTCTCCCCACTAGGACTCAAGTCCTTTGCACTTTTGGCTCCCATCTTCTTTGTAACTAGAAGCTCTAGGGCTTCACCCTGTAAAATCTATGGGAGACAACTCTGTCGGTGTTCCCTAAATTTCAAAAATTCGGCCATGTCTCCAGGTGGCAAGGCTTGAATTTGACTTAGGACTTTCGTGAAGGACCTCGTTCCCCATAATATTTTTTCATGTGGAGAATCCTCGTTTTCATACCTCTTCAAGCCGCAACTTGCCAGATTATTGCTCACAACCTTACTAGGGTCATGCTTCTTAAACTCAATGTCTACCAGTTTTGTTTCTTCCAGAGCTACAGCCTCGGCTTTGGCATGGCCAAAATCTAATAAGGAATATGCACTGATACAAATAGGGAAGGGAGGCCATACCTGTTTTGATACTCCTTTGAGATCCTTGCTTATTCCGCAAAGCATAGACTGTCTGGCAATCTCACAGCACAATAGCTTATCTGGTAGGAATAGCAGGAGGGCATATGGAGGGATAGAGGTGCCGAAAACCTTGATATACAAAAATTCCGCCTCTAGATACCAATCTACCACACTGCTTAGGCTAGTCGTGATGTTATCTAATATCCTAGGAGGAAGCTAGCCAAAAATGGTGACATGTAGTGGCACCATTAACCAGTTGAAGATATCGTAGATAAATTCTTTCTCCTTATCCTCCTAAAGCTTCGAGTGGTAGACATGGATAGGCTCTTTACTAGATGGAGTCTAGCTCCAACTCATTAGAGGGAAAGGCATCATGAAACAAATGGTGTCCATGATGTAGGCAGACATGAAAAATGAAGTTGCTTTCCCACTCACCTTCTGCGCTCGACAATAATTCCACTGGTTAAACTGTCCGACAATAATTTGGCCCAGTCAAAAGAAAGACCTTTAGTGACCATATGAATCAGAGGCACCCATGGGAGAAAAAAATGTGTGGTGTCCTCCCTCCCATATAACCTATAGGCCATCATTGTTGTATACCTGAATGGTGGCTCTAAGGAGGAGACTGACTAAATTCCATTAGAATCCGCCCTAAATTTTGCGGGGTGCGAAACCCAATCCCTGATCAGATCGGACAAGTTTCTTCCATATTGCTCGCATTCCTTCTCCTTGAAACCTTCCATAAATTCGGCATTGTGCACAAATTTTGGTGTGGGTGACAGTTGATACATTACCTGCAAATGTTCTGGTCTAAAATTCCCAATCGTCACCTTATGCTCGTTGATGACAGTTATGGTCAGGATATCCACATGGTCTAGTGCCCATCTGATCATATCATAATAGGGGAGGAGTCGTGGTCTTGCCACTATTTTGTGCAATTCTGACCGAATGACGATTTCGTATCTAGTGGCCAAATCATCCTTCTCATTATCGCTGGAATCATCTCAACAATTCACCGATTCGGACTGAAAAATGTTGGAGATGTATGTCCAGGTTTTGACAGTATTAATACTTTGAGGTGAAGTACCGAAAACAACATCCAATCCCTGACCTAAACTTTCGGAAGCCGCCTTGAACGCCTTTCGTGGAGCCATGAAAGATAATTATGTATGCAGATCACCTGTAGCAAGAATTGTAAATACAGACAGAAGTTATCCTAATGAAAAAAGATCTGTGCGCAAAATAGAAATAAAAATGAAATAATGAAACAACCCCTTATCTCAGTCATTTAAAACCCTAGTGTCCTTGTGAACAAAACGGTCAAATCGCTTAAATAAAGATTTAGTAGTAAAAGTGAGATCCTACTATATGTCACCTCATCGTATTCCAAATAAATGCCATAATTGTTTGACTAGTCATAGAACGAATCTGCGTAAAAAACATTTAAAATTACTCCGCAGACGGTGCGTATTAAAGTTTTCATTGATACATTGAATAATCCTGCTTAGATCCTTTAATTAATCCTGTTTTAGTATTTAATCCCCCTTTTTCGGCGTTCGCCGTATCAGGAGAATTCACTCCTACCCTTTGAGCCCCCAAAACCCGAAATTGTGATGATGCGATTTAGTTTAAAAAAAGTGATCTGACTTAAGCTCTTAATTAACCCATGCTTAATTAGTAAAAATTGTGACTTCGTGACTCAAGGCTTCGAAGGTATAGTTTTTTGGGAGAATGATCGTTGAGTCATGAAACCCCGACGGTACTTAACTAGGGTTTAAAGTGACTTACCCCTGACACTAACCTGGGTAAAATTTTAAAACTGTTTCATGACTTTGCATATCAGAGTTTGGAAACCTTGCAACTTGTAACTCACGAAGCACGATGGCGCGAGGTAATACAAGTCATAGACTCACTTAATGGTTAGGCGACAGTGACTTAGGACTATAGTGGCTATCGCCACTTCACATGTCGGGGTAAACTTTTGATTTCAAGAATCACATTTCAACAACTTGTAAAAGGCAGCTCCAACATAGGCTCCAACTAGGGATCCCGTCTTCCTGCGAGACAGGAAAAACAGTAGACCACGTGCCTGTATTGGGTAAATGGAGTCATTGGTTTCTTTCTGCGAAACTTTCTTTAGGAAGGGGATACATCGGGAAAAAGAGATTTCATCTTTACCTCTGAAAAGATTTTCAACATTCAACTGCATTCTAAACTCAACTACAGCCCTTTCGATGACTTTCTCCGTCTTGATACTGAATTTATGTATGCTTTAAGATAATCAAAATAGTCCTAGGAAATTCAACAGATCCTGTGGATTTTAGCTTGCATCAAACGAAGTAAACTTCATGCTTTTAATCGAGGGGGGTCTTGTTTGAACTTGGGATGCAGATTCGGTTTTGAAAAGGCTGTTTACCAGAGTAGAGTGAAAATTATGTATGACAACCTTACAAATATCTCAGATATTGCTTCACTACCAGTGAGCTTGTTTAGTACCCCGGTGAAGTTATCTGGCCCTTTTTACTGAATTTCTTTTCACCACTTCGAATCGTAATTATGCATTTAAATGCTGAGATGAGGGCAATCATTTATGAATTTCCTTTCATCGTCTTCTTGGACTAGATGGGAGCAATCAAATATGAATTTCCTTTCACCATCTATCTTATATTTTACTTTTTAAAACACGAAGTGGGGGCAATCAGTTTTTATAAGGCATACCAGGGATGATATATGTGTAATATTCACAGTGGAGGTCTGTCAACTTGCTTTGATTACCTTGGACCAACCTTCTCTTAACTTTCAAAACACCTTAGCCCACAGGGGAAAATGGGAAAAATTACTTCCAGGGGCCTTCCTTTGAGCAAGCCTCAATCCTTTGAAGACTGTTAAAAAACCTAGAAGAGTCAGGATCATCCTACGCATAACTTTTTTTAGTAGGAGACTGAGGAGTTTATGAGGACCGTCTTACTTTCCAAGGTATGTTTTCCAGCTTCCAAAGCTAAAACGTAACATCATCTTCCCCTGTAGGAAACCCAGAAAGGTGCTTGGATATTTAAGAAGGTAAATCCAAGGACAGAAAAAGGGTGATGGAGAAAGGCCTAGACTTCGAAAAAATAGAGGTCATGGATTACACCCGACTCTGGGAACCCTTTCTCGAAGATGCTTCACTCCCTTTGCTTAATTTAATTTCCTCTTATCTTTATCCGGGTGAAACTTTTAGGACCTAGAGTAAGAAGTCGTTCTTTTAATGACATATCAGGCGAAAACAACATACTTATGAGACCGTCATGGCACTTTAGCGATACTTGTTTGAAAAATAGACATCTTTGGAACTCGTACCTTTGCCTTACCATTTCATTCTCTTCTAAAATAACAGAAAAAAAATTCTATCACCTATTTTCGGCGAATTGATTCTCCGATATATGACCGTTTGTTTATTTATTTCTCTCATTTGGGCTGCAAGCCAGGATCCTACAAGGGAACAACATGAAGAGTATCAGGGCTATAAAAGAATTGGATCCATTGAAAATCTCGTATCCCTACTTCTAGAAAAACATTGACCTATTTTATTTGTGATGAAAGTAGACTTACCAAAGACAAATTTTGAAATAAAAAGGAAAACACAAACCAGTATATACAATGGAAATTTTGGAAACCATTTATTGCATATAGTGCTTTAAATAACACTCGTTGACAGGGGCGTTGAGGATTTTATCATCCATATTCTCTAATAGAAACGAATTTTTTCCTTCAGGAGCTATGATTTTGAACAGTCCATACCAGATATGATCAAATTTACCATGTTTTGTCGAGTCTCCCATCCTAGCATCCCATTTCAAAACCAAATCGTCGGGGAGAAATTCTCTGTCCTTGGCCTTACGATCGAATAATTCTTTCATGTTGTCCTGGTATTTCTGCAACCTTTCATCCACTTCGGCCCTGTGATGTTGGACTTCAATCAGCTAGTTTATTCTTCTTGTGACATGATTTGGTTCTTCTTTCTCATCTTGCCAAAGTTTCATTACACGAAGCACTAGATTTATAGGTAATACTACGTCGGTGTTGTATACCATTTGGAAAGGAGAAGTGTCGATAGATTTTTTTGTACCTATCTGATTCACCCACAAAGCGTATTTCAAATGCATATGCCAAGATGTTTTGTTTTCGCTCAACACTTTCTTAATTATAGTGATTAGAATCTTGTTTGAAGACTCGGCTAGCCCATTTCCTTGGGGGTAATATGTTGTGGAATGACCGAGCACTATATTATACTTCTGGCAAAAGCTGACCATAGCCATGGATTTAAATGCCTGGGCATTATCTTTGACTATCTTTCAGGGGCAACCGAATCTAGACAAAATGTTCTCTTCTAGGAAATCCATTACCACCGAATTCGTTGCCTTTCTATTTGGAATAGCCTCCACCAATTTGGTGAAGTAATCTGTAGCAATCAAATTCCATTTATGTTGAGTGCTAGAATGAGGGTTAATTTCGCCTATAAAATCTAGTCCCCATTGTTGAAAAGGGGCTTCTGTTTTGACCGGAACCAATGGTAGCACTGGGAGTTTGTGCTTGTCTACGAACAATTAGCAAGGTTTACAGGCTCTGACTTTGGCGTTGATGTCTGAGAATAGTTTGGGCCAACAATATCCTGCTCTCAGGATCTTATAAGTTGTTGCCCTCTAGGTGTGACGTTCTCCACACACTCCTTCGTGAAATTCGTTTATGACCTTCTTTGTTTCTGATTCAACTAAACAAACCAACAGGAAGCCTAGTGGGTATTTCCAATACAATTGGCTTTCGGATAGACAGTACTTCACCGCATGCATATTTAGCATCTTGGATTTAGATGGAGATAAGTCACTTGGGCACTTCAAGGTCAGCAGGTAGGACACTATGTCTTTATACCAATCTGATGAGGCAAACTTCTCTTCGATTCTGATGGCAGTTAATTGTTCATCGAGCTCATTCATGTCCACACACTCTTCACATTCCTGTAGGCCATTTATCCCGAGGGCTCTGAAATTGGATTCAGATAAGAGCTTAGCTAAACCTTGTCCCTTTACTAGTCTCGTCGGTTTTATCTCCAGGTCAAATTCTTGAATTTTAGCAAGCCATCGCCCCCTTTTCCCATCACTGTCGGACTGAACCAAAATGTCTTTTATGGAACTCGTGGGTATGTACGCAATTACCTTGGAATGTAACACGTAGGTTCTGAAAGCCTTTAACGCCTTCACCATAGCATACGCTTGCTTTTCCATTATATCGTATCTAAGTTCAGCGTCTCTAAGACTTTTGCTAAAAAAGGCTATTGGTTGCTTGAAATCTTCTTCATTTTTTTGGAGGAGTACTACGGCGAGTGTGTGTTCGTAGGTGAACGAGAAGATCAGAAAATCCTTTAGATAATCAGGGCTAGCCAGTACAGGTGCCTCGCTTATAACTTTCTTGATGCGTGCAAACGATGCTTTGGCTTCTACTGTACATTTCACTTTGTTGTTCTTCTTCAGCATATTTGTGATCAATTTCACGATTTCAGCAAAGTTTGGGATAAATCTCCTCAAAAAACTTATTTTTCCTAAGAATGACTAAATCTCTTTTACATTCCTAGGGATATTTATTATGTCTATAGCTTCAACTCTTTTAGGATCAATTTTAATTCCATATCGAGACACAATATGGCCCAAGAGTTTACCTTCTTGCATAACAAAGTGAGACTTTTTGGGGTTTAAAGACAAACCAAACCTGTGGCATTTCTCAAATGTCTACTTGAGATGTATCAGATGATCTTCATCAGATTTAGAAAAAACGGTCAGATCATCAAGATAGATAACCACAAATTTGTCCCTTTCGCCGATGAAAGCGATATCCATAGCACGTTGGAAAGTAGCACCTGCATTCATTAAACCAAAAGGCATCTTGTCATACATAAATGTACCCCAAGGGGTGGTGAAGGTTGTTTTTTCTTTATCGTGCTCGCTGACAGCAATTTGATTGTACCTAGAAAACCCGTCGATCATCGACATCCTATTTGCCCCAACTACTTTTTTAAAAATGTGATCCATTTTGGGTAGAGGGTAATTGTCTTTGAGGGAGGACTTATTTAGATTTCTAAAATCAACACACAATCCGGTCTCCCCACTTTTCTTTCTAACCAGGACCAGGTTTGCTACCCAACTGGAGTATCTCAATGGTATGATTATTTTTGCGTCCAGGAGTTTTTTTACATCCCTTTCGACCTCGGGCAATAAAATAGGATTGATTTGTCTGAGTTTTTTTCAAAAAGGTTTAAGACCATGCTTTAGGGATATCTTGTGTTCAATCATAGTGGTGTCATAGGTTCTCGGCTCTTTGTATGACCAAGCGAAAATGTCTTTATACCGCCTGAGTAAGTCTTTATACTTGCTTTTTACCTCGGAAGGAAGGTACTTTGATATTTTTACTATCCTAGGCTCCTCTTCAGTACCTATTTCGTAGTCTTCAACTTCTTCTGGTTGGGGTTGAAAAGTAGATTTTAAGGGCATATCATTTTGGTCGAAAAGTCTCTCCAGAGGGATCAGTCCCTTTGGAATCTGATTTTTCTTTAAAACTAACATGCAATGATTAGCGATCTTTTCCTAGAACCCCTGGGGATCCTCTCCCTCTTGCATGATCCATGTGTGGTCGTTTTGGTTTTCTTGGTCAATGTGAGCTTCGGTGAATTCATCCACCATTTCGAGGAACTTCCTGATTTGTTCGTCGTCCTCAAACACTTGCTAGTGTTGGATGTTGTTTTGTATGGAAGGTATGTTCCTCACTTCTATGTGGTACCTTAGTTTGAAAACTATATGGGGGCAAATGTTAAGGCTGCTTTGGCTAACGAATCGGCTTGCAAGTTTTCAGAGCGTGGGATGAAATGAACATTTACCGACGAGAAGAAATTTTCTATTAAATCCCAGGCACAATTCCTGTAAGATCTCAATCTTGGGTGTTTCTCCTGGTATTGCCAATTTATCTATTTCACTATCAACTCTGCTTCTCCGTATACTTCCAAGTTCTTTATGTTCAACTTCCTGGCAGCTTCCAACCCTAAGACTAGAGCCTCATAGTCACATATGTTATTGGTGTAGTCTATATCCCACTAAAGCCTATAAGAGAAAGGAATCACAAATTCATTTTCAGGTGCTACAAACAATACTCCTGCACCTGCTCTTTCATATGACAAGGCCTTGTCAAAAAACATTTTCTGAATTCCAGTGTTGTACATATTTTCATCTATCTTTCTTGATTCATTTTCATTTATGTAATTGTCTTATGTACAGCTATTTACACTATCATCAAAAGACAAAATACAATTCCCTAGATCTTGATCAGCAACATAAATAGGATTATCATTAGGATTTTGTGGGTCACTCACTGTGTATGCTAACCTCGTTTCCCTGTATAGCTGAGTAAATTGTCCACCAAACACAACAATTGTGGCGTAGGTCATGTCTAGTTTCAGAGGGCCCCCAAGTTTGGCTCCCCACGACCTAGATAGTAGCAAGCCATACTTAGGAGGTATATCGGCGATAACTACATCCATCAGGACACTTTTCACTGGAACCTGTGCAAGAGTGACTACTAAATCTTTTATCATACCCATGCACTTAACTCTTCTTGAATCGAAAAAGTAGAGATATCCATAAGGCCTCATGATCTCGAGGCCTAGTCTGTCCATAATGGACTTGGGCATCACATTATGTGCGGCTCCAAAGTCTAGCATGCAGTTATGCAATAGTCAATCATGCACATTTAGGGTAATATAGAAGGGAGGGACGGTGTCTCTGGCACCCTCAAAATGTGGACCAAAAGTGATATTAGTCTTATCATCTTCCAAGTTGATCATGTTAGAGTGGCTTTCTACATCCGAAAAACCTATCATTTTGGTTATCTGCTTTCGATACACAGGATTCTTTGCTAATTCGACCAGAGAAATTGGTATTTTGATCTTATTTATCTCATTTTCAAGGCTGAAAACTCCCCCACTTTTATCCGTTTCTCTGGTTGAAACCTCAGACTCCTTCTTTTCTAACTTATTTTTTTGTGCTGATTGATTTTCCATAAGTTTATTTACCGGTATACATGTTTCAGTGGTCTTAGTTTTATTTGCTTGGGTCTCTGCCTCCTTTACTTTGGGATTCTGTGAATCTACCTCTTTTATTTTTCTATTAGGTATTTCGATCTCCTTTGGGGCAGGCTCGTAAATTTCGCCTCTAGGAATAATTTTCTTGGGTTGAGGAGTTGACACGAGTTTTTTTTTAGGCCTCAAATTGTACTTATGTTGGACCTCAGCCATTATTGAATAAGTCATTTCTTGATAAACAGAAACATCAGTGTTGTTTATGTCGTCATCTTTATTTGACAGTTGTTGAGTATCCAAGGACTTCTCGTAATCTTCTTTAGTTAAATAAGGTTGTGTGCAGTCGTCACCCAAATTTGTCACGTCTTCTTCTATATCCTCAAAATCTTGCAGGTCGTTTCCTCCTATAAAATTTTCATTTTTTAAAGGAGTTTGAATTTTCGGGTCTTCATTTTTAATCTGTCTTTGTTGATTTTGAGGGTTGGGGTTTCTTATGAATTCCCTCTTAACGAAAGGGTCTACCTTGGATTTATCTAGCTCCATTCTGGAAATCTTATTTAATAACTCTTTAATTATCCTAGCCATGTCATCCATTTTATCATCTGAGGATCTACTAGGCCCTGAGGGTCCCGCTTGTTCCCTAAAATGTTTGATTTCTCGGTTTCCCATTTCTACTTTTGTTTTTAATTTTCCAGAAGCTATCATGTTAGATTTGATCTCTACGACATCATATTGCATTTGGGTCAGGGTAGACCCTCTCCTTTCTCTCAACAGAAGTGTGAAATCAGGTTCGAAGGCTCCCACAAAGGTTACCTTGGTTGCAGGTTGGGATGGTTTAACTTTGAATGGGATCTCATTATATAACTTGTTAAACCTTTGAATGAATTCCATAGAAATTTCTGAATTTTATTTTTTTTAAAGACCCGAACTCAGTCAAATAGTACAAATGGTCTTTTCTTTCGCCCCATTGTCTAAGAAAAGAGTCTTCTAGGGCATCATAGGATAATATCAAACCTGCGGGTAGACTTCGAAACCAGGCTCGTACCTGTCCTTCTAAATTATGAACCAATAACCTCGAATATACGTCTTCGTGTTTGAGACCTAGGATATCTGCAAACTAATCAAAGAAATTTATATGTTCTGTCGTAGTCAGGTCCCCTTCCCCTGTAAATCTAAGTAAGTTTTTCATGTACTTTTCAGGAAGGCCATGAAGAGGGACAAGCAAGACCAGAGGTGCATATCTGGCAGCTACTTTAGTGAAAAATCTAGGAGGTGGGGGCGGCCCTTGGCCTCCCCCTCCTCCTCCTAGAACCCCTCCACCTCCTCCTCCCAAAACCCCTCCACCTCCCCCTCCGGCGGCTGCCATCGATACTATTGGATAGGAAAATGGTGTGTTATACAGAGGGTTCTGGAACACTAAAAGCGAATATTTATCTTTTTCGAGAGACGAGAAAACTGAAGAAGGGGAAAAAGGGATGTGATGGCTTGGTTCCTCATATTTGCAAGAGATGTAATCAGGGGAACCTGCAGGCATGGAATCTGAGTATATGGTATACTCTTCAAGACTCTGGGAGATCAGGAAATCTAACTCAAGAGTCGACGGGATATCGCTCATTGTTAAAATTACTGAGTGATTTTCACCTTTCTATACACCAGAAGTGATTGGATGAATTTCATTTTTGACTTCAGGGAGAGCTAAAGTTGGGTTGAGGGTTTTAGGGGGGAATTCGTGTGAATTTAGAGGTTCAAAAGGAATCTTATCTTTGGGTTGTGTGTGCCTAAGCTGGTAGACCGTAGCGGTTGGATTAAAGGAACCTCTTGTTTTTAGTATTTTGTCGGGATCGGAAATGGGCATGGTCTATTTACCATCCAGGTTTTGTCTGGTGTTCCTTCGACCGGATGCTAGCTTACCTAAATGTGGAGTCGCCAAGTGAATGATTAAATAAAAATCCTTTAGAAGGTGTTCACCCTTTGTTCACCATCAAAGGGTAGAAACTTGCAAAAATGTCATTCTCCCAGGGAAAATGTTTTGTAACTTTGTCCCCAGCAACGGCGCCAAAAAGATGTTGTTCCAGAGTCTATACTTAAGGCTAAAAAGTACAGGGTCTAGGCATCCAAAAGTGAGTAAAATATAAAAAGGGGAAAAATCAACCTTTGGGAAAAGGGAAGCTAAGGTTGATTTCTAAGTTGTCTCTGTCCGGCTTCCAAACATTCCTGGATGCTTATATCCCATTCAATTACGGCCCATGAAAATTTGAGTTCGACCTGGGTGATGGCGGTTTTAAGTATGGTGTTGAATAGGTTCAAAGCGATGCTGGTTTGATCCGATAGGCTGGGTTCGATGTTGGGTTGTCTTGCAAAGGGCACTGTCATGGAGGAATGGAAAATGAAAAGCAAGTTCGAGGTTTAAAATGCCACTTCAAATTTTTCTTTAACCATATAAAAGAGAACTTTCGAAATCTGATGTTAAAGATAGAACGCAAACCAAAGGCCTTCTCCTGTAATTGAGTTGACTTTTTAAAGAATCATGTATGAAATGTGAGAAAACATTAAGAAGTCGACAATGCAAGGCTCCTATCAAGGGAGAATCTCGCCCTGTAAATAGAAGAAGAAAAAGGCAAGAAGTAATCTGATAAAGCATAAAATATAAAGATCAAAAAAGTTCACAGGTCTTGTACCTGCTGATAGCCGATACAGAGGAAAATTTGCAAGCGATTAGACGACTAAAAGTTAATCACCACAGTAGAAGTTGCACTAAATTGTAGCTAAGCATTCATCAGAAATATATATGTGAAATGAGACTTAATATAAGATAACAGAGAAAACAAAACTCATAACGCAGTCTTCATGGAATCAGGAATCTTCGGATTGCTTTGTATTAATTTCCAAAAGGGAGAAAGTCTCTATTACAATCGGCCAAGAAAGGTCCAGCCCTTATTCTCACTTCAAAATGCATATTTATACAAACTTCTAAATGATAGCATCTCAATCGTTCCAGAAGTTTTCAGTTACAAAATAGGAAATTTATGTGTTTCACATCTTTGTCTTTGTTCTCCTTCCTGTGGGTAGAGCGCCTTCCTTTCCTTACTCTTTGGGTTCTAAAAATAGAACCGGCAGACATCTGTCATTATTTGACACCAGAAGCCTGCCCTTTCGCCTGCTTGGTGCAAGTGATGCACCTCTCCACAAAATGGGTTATCAACCTGGAAGTCTCTGCTTGGTCGCTCGCTTCAAGAGTGTAACAATTCTTCGCTACCTATGGTAAACTCTTTCCCACTTGGTCCTCTACGATGATGGAGGATAATTGTAAATTTGGCTGTACTAGCCACTTGTCCATTTCGGTCATATCAACCTGGCTGATATGGGATATCTCCACTTGCTACTCCTCCATGTTTTCTTTGATGTCCAACAGATGTTTAGCTATATATATTTTGCCCAATTTCCCAGCACTGCTCTCCTTATCAAGATCTAGCAAACCTTTACTTATTAAGGAGAACGTTTCCTCACAAAAATTCTTCACTTCATTAGCTCTCCCCCTGCTTTCCAATATGTTCTGCTCCCAGACCTTCAGCAGAATATTACCTCTGGTTTGTTCCGTGATGGATAATTTTGAGGTGTTGACCATCTCTATCTTCATTGTAGCTATAACAGCGTCTTGGAAAGCAACCCGTGCTGCCGACTTCTCTTTCTCTTGAAGAAATTTTCTCTAATATCTTCTCTATCATCTGGAAATGGTTTTGAATGGTTCCCACCTTTTCTAGCAAGTTTTTTTGAGCCGTAAGTACCTTATGTCGGATTTCGGCGGCCTGCGATCTAAACCTTTCTATGTCTACAACCTGTTTCTCGGCCACCTCCAATTTCGACTAAAACTCTATAATATGTTGCCCCTGCTGGCTTACCTGTGTTTGGCTAGTTTGCACCGACTGGCACACATGCTCGAGGTCGGACCTAAGCTTCTCGATTTCACACAGGTCGGTTGTTCAGGCTTCCTCAAGGCTCATGCTCACCTTGTCCCTGACATTCGCTTCGACAATAGCTACCTTAGCCTCCAATTTACTGATTAGGAGGTTCTTTCATTTCAACTGGGCCGTTAAATTCCCAACTGAGTACTGATTGGCTGTAGCATAAGCCCCTAGCATCTCGGTTATCTCCTCCCTAAATTTTTCCTCTTTCGCAGCTTTCCCATCTGTCATGATTTTAAATTTTTTAGCTACTGCGCCCTCTTTTTGATAAAATCCTTGACTTACCATGACCTTTCTTTTCTTGTCAAAGAAAAATTCATTGGGAGGCAGCTCCTCTACAGAAATAGGCATAAGTTCTTCATTAAAAATCCATTCTTTGTCAGGATTCCCCTTTGTGAACTGCAAGGGTGTGACAATAGAAATCGAACTGTCGATTTACTTGGATGTTTGTTTCAGGGTGACTTCTGTAGCCAGCTCATTTGGCATGCCCTTTTCGGGGTTTCCTTCCTTCTTTGGGGGGACTTCGGCTCCTAGCTCTGAGGTTCTAGCCTCCCTGGTTTTCCCTTGGTCCTTCTCCTTGCTAGGACTCGAGTCCTTTGCACTTTTGGCTCCCATCTACTTTGTAACTGGAAGCTCTAGGGCTTCACTCTTTAAAATCTGGGGGAGACAACTCTGTCGGTGTTCCTGAAATTTCAAAAATTGGGCCATGTCTCTAGGTAACAAGGCTTGAATTCAACTTAGGACTTCCGCAAAGGACCTCGCGCCCTGGAATATTTCGTCATACGGGGAATCCTCGTGTTCATACCTCTTTAGGCCGCAACTTGCCAAGTGATTTCTCACAACCTTAATAGGGTCATGCTTCTAAAACTCAATGTCTACCAGCTTCATTTCTTCCAGAGCCGTAGCCTTGGCTTTGGTGTGGCCAAAATCTAACAAGGAATATGCACCGATACGAATAGGGAAGGGCAACCATACCTTTTTTGATACTCCTTTGAGCTCCTCTCTTATTTCGTCGAGCACAAACTGTCTGGCAATCTCACGGCACAATAGCTCATCTGGCAGGAATAGCGGGGGGGCATATGGAGGGATAGAGGTGCCGAAAACCCTGATATACAAAAATTCTACCTCTATATACCAATTTGCCATGCTGCTTAGGCTGGTCATGACGCTATCTAATATCCTGGGAGGCGGCTCGCAAAAAATGGCAACATGTAGTGGCACCATTACCCAGTTGAAGATCTCATATATAAATTCTTTAGCCTTATCCTCCCAAAGATTCGAGTGGTAGGCATGGATAGGCTCTTTACTAGATGAATTCTATCTCTAGCTCATTAGAGGAAAAGGCGTCATGAAACAAATGGCGTCCATGATGTAGGTGGACATGAAAAACAAAGTTGCTTTCCCACTCTCCTTCTGCGCTCAATATTCGGTAATT
>JASDQU010242889.1:88644-98877 GCA_032191745.1 Picea mariana
AGTAATTCTTAAATATGATAATCCACAATCCTTTGAAGAGTACATGCCAATTTCATTATGTAACTGTATCTACAATATAATTACCAAGGTGATAGTGATAAGGGTCAAGGACATTCTATCCAAATCAATATATGAATAAAATTTTGGTTTCCTCCCATGTTTGACAACACATGTATTCCAAAAGAGGACGAACACCTTTAGTAACCATTCACACAACCAGATCAAAGATCAACACACCTATGTTTTGATGTGGTAAAACCCCTATGGAGAAACATCCATGGCCCCAACCAATGTGGCTACTTGGAACAATTTATTTATGCAAAAGAAAAATTTACAAAGAGATTTACAAGAGAGTTTAACATAATCGATCATCAAAAAATGACCCTCCATTCTCTTTAAATAGAGATCATGGACCAATTAGGTGTTAAGCCACAAATCAATGTAGTTGTTATGATCGATGAGAATATGAATCATTGGATCATTCTATGTTGGGAACATATCATGACCATCGGATTTTGTAACTACAAATGCATAATAATGTATATTAAATAAACACACTAAAAAACACACTTTTACCTAACAAAGCATTAAACCAAGTTGATCTTAACTAACTTCTGAGTGTCTAAATATCCTAACATCCACCCTTAAGAAAACTTGGGATAGGATTCAAGGATTAACACAAGCGATGCAATAGGATAAAGAAGGAGGCATTAGAGCTTACCCCCCTTAATGAAAACTTCATGGACTCCTAACATAGATTAAAGTTTGGAAAAATTCACTTCTGTAAGATATTTTGTGAAAATTTCTACAACTTGATCATTTGTAGGGCAGAAGAGCACTTCAATAACTTGATCATGAATGAGATTTATGATGAAGTGCATGTGTAGCTCGATGTGTTTGTTTCACTGACGTTGAACCGAGTCTTTGGAGAGCTTGGTGGAACTTTGATTGTCACACTAGAGGGTTGTCAAATCTTGCTACTAGAATCCAAACTTTGAAAGGATATGTCGAATCCACAAGGCTTCTTCACTTGCATTAACCACTACTCGGTACTCTGCTTCTACTGAAGAAAGATAAATTGCTAGTTGTTTCTTATAGGCCCAAGTGACAAGTCCTAAACCATGACTGAAAACATAACATGCAGTAGAATTTTGATCATCAGGGTCATCGACCCAATCTCAATCAGTGAAACCAACCAATAAAGGAGTCCCCCCTGAACTGTAATGTATTCCTAACTGAACTATACCCCAAACATGTTGAAGTATTCTTTTAGCTGATTTCCAATGGATTTCATAGGGTGTTTGTGTATACTAGGAAACAAGACCAACATTAAAGGAAAGATCAGGATGAGTATGAGTCAAGTATAAGAGGCTACCAACTAATTGACGATACAAAGTGGCATCAACTTAGGGAGAAGTACATGTGGCAACAAGTTTGACTCCATATTGGAATGGATAAGGGGTTGGTTTACAATGTGAAAGCGACGAAGAAGTTCACAAACATACTTAGACTGGAAAAGAAAAATTCCTTCCTTGGTTTGCAAAACTTGGATGCCAAGGAAATAGTGAAAAAATACTAAATCTATCATTTCAAATTTCTTCTTAAGGTTGGTTTTCACATGGTTTAAAAGTTGTGGGTCACTACCAGTGAGGATAAGGTTATCAACATAAATAAAAAAGATTATCAGATGGCTCCCTACTTTCTTGGTATAGACATTAGAATCATAATGACATCTAGAAAATTCAGTGTCAAGAAGAAAGCTATTCATTTCAGCATACCAATATCGAAGAGGTTCCTTAAGACCATAAAGATATTTTTTAAGGTGACAAACAAGACTAGAGTAATTCTGGACATAACATAGAGGTTGTTCCATGTAGATTTATTCTTGAAAATACCCATGCAAGAAGTAATATTTGACATCCAGATGATGGAACTCCCATTTATGTGAGGCTACAAGGGCTAGAACAAGGCGGATGGAATTCGTTTTGTCTATAGGGGAAAGGTTTCATTATAGTCAATTCTTGCAAATTGGGAAAATCCTTTGGCAACTAACCGAGCCTTGTGTCTTTCAACACTTCCATATGATGCATACTTAGTTCTGTAGACCCATTTGCATATGACAATTTTTCTTCCTTTTAAAATAGATACAATACCCCAAGTATCATTTTTCGTTAAAGAACAATACTCTTCATTCATTGTTGTATCCCAATCTGGTTGACCTGAAGCTTATGCAAATGTCTTTGGATCATGAGTCTCTGAAACTTGAGCCAAAATAGAGGAGGCTCCTTGGAATTGTGAATGTGTCTGACGTTGATCTGAAGGATCATCGATAAGATCACCAACTACTTATTGTGTTGAATGGGCCCATCTAGGAAGCGATGCTTTTGGTGTAGGTTCAGGTTCAATGGAATCATCTGGAGGAAGGTGAGCACATGGAGGTGGATTTTCATCCTCATTGTCATCATATGAAGAAGAAGAAACCATAATAGGAACATAATAAGGAACAAACACCGAAGATGGCTCATAGGCCGAAGAATTAGGCTCACAGGTCAAGAGATTTTCATCAAATTTAACATCTCTTCTAATAATAATTTCATTACAATGTGGTTGAAGAATTCTATAACCTTTGACATCTTCAAAATAACCAATAAATATATACTTCTCATTTTTAGGCTACAATTCTTTCCTTTTCTCATGAGGAATGTGAGCCCACACTACACTGCCAAATACACGGAAGTGACTTACATTTGGCTTAAGTTTAGTCCATGCTTCTTCCAGTGTTATATTTTTAAGAGCCTTTGTGGGAGTGTGATTTACTATGTAATTTGCACAGTTAATGGATTTCTCCCAATACTTTAAACTTAATCCCTTATATTGGATCATACAACTAACCATTTCTTTTAATGTGCAATTATTTCTCTCATCAACACCATTTTGTTGTGGTGTATATGGAACAATGTGTTGCATTTGGATTCTCTGTGCAGTGCAGTAAATTGTAAAATTATTGGTCACATATTTTCCTCCATTATATGTTCTTAACTTTTGAATTTGATGTCCAAATTGCTTTTCTACAAGGGCCTTGTAGGCCAAGAACTTATCAAAAAATTCTCTCTTAAGTTTTAAGAAGTAAAACCAAGTGCATCTGGAAAAGTCATCAATGAAAGTTAAGAAATACTTGCACCCAGAAAAAGAAGGATAAGAAAGTGGACCACATAAGTCACTGTGAACAAGCTGCAAAGGGGCCGAGGCACGTTTGTCAAAATTTTCCTAATGATGTTTTCCAAGAACAAAACCGGCACAAACACCATCTCTGCATGAAATGAGAGGAAGATCAATCACCATCTGTTGATTACATAGTTGCTACAATGAGTGATAGTTTAGATTACCAAACCATTCCCACCAAAGTTCTAGAAAGGGTCATTTTCATTTGCTTTAATTTCATCTTTCTTACATGATATTGGCACGTAGTTCTTTATTGCCAGACTTTTCTTATTAGCCTTCAGTACCAAGAGAGTTACATTTCATTGTTTAAAGGTTTTTACCATGATCACTCAAATGGGCCCTCTTAGCATTGGATATTCTCTTGTGGACATGCTTTGGAAATTCATATTTCAAAGGATATGATATGTTGCATCATCCACCCTTTAGCTCATTGTAATGGTTATTGTGGGTGGCACTTGATATATGTTTGATTATGGATTATATGGTGCATGTGGTATATTAGAGTTTGTGCATTGAATGATCCCAAGCCAATAATTCTTGAGCTTCATACAAAATATTTGATTTGATTGTTTTGTCCTTACCTCATGATCTTTCTATTCCACAATAGCTTGTCCTTTGATTTTCATCCAAGCCATCGATTCTCATCCCTTTGCTCCCCTATCCAAGCTCTAGTTTCTATGTTTCTTGGATTAAGTCACCCTTCATGATATATGGTAGCCTTTTTCTATATATTTAAAGAATCTTGTCCATTCTCTTGAGCATTTCCAGCTACATGGGCTCTTGGTTGAAAATATTGTGAATCGTTATAGAAGAAAAATAACACATCTACAATTTCTCTTGCAAGTATTGAAGTAATTATGAAATTTGATTTGATTTGGGTTGTGGTTTGGTTGTTAAGTTTGAGCATGGATTTTAGTGTTTATTTGGTGAATCTATGAAGAACTCAATTTTATCCTTGATATTTTCTTCTGTGACCATACTAAACAATACCTAGGTCATTATTTTTTTGAGCGTCATGGTCCATTCCAAGCAGTTGATGCTTATCATTTTGGGTTTCAGATTTGCCACAAAATTCTAGGAGTGCTTTTTTTCCTAGTTTATTTAGACATTCACCTAGCCATATCTGAATGAAAATTTGAACCTATGTGTGTGTTTTTTTTAGGCCAACCTAATCTCAAATCTACATTATCATTTGTATGGGTGGGGAGTCTATCTCATCCCTAACCCCATTGATTGGATATTTGATATATCGCTCATTGTTTTGTTCATAGCATGGATCAAGCTTGTAATTGGTAGATGGGCTATCATTCTCATGGTGTCTTTGGTCTTGTATGTAGACTTGGTTATTTTGGCTCATGGATATTGGATTTGTATTGTTTTTATGGGACTTGTGTGTTGAGTTTCGATTACTGCACTACCCTTATTGTTCCTTTGGTCTATCTTTGTACTTAATCTTGTATCCAACTCTATTATTTGAATTTTTTTTGACCTAGGTATTTTTTCTACCTATCCTTTAGTCCCATCGACCTTGGTTCAACGTCATGTTGACATTCTCATTCTCATCTTATCCTAGAAAATTATCATGGATATGTTTATTAGCTTGGGTCTATGTTTGAGTCACACATTGACCTAAATGTCAAATTTATGTTGGTGTATTGGGTGCCTTTAATTACCTTATAGTTTGTTGGAAGGATTATACCTGTGGCATTTATTTACTGATCAACATGCATGCTTAAAATGTTTAGGGGGGGTTGATTTGGGTTGTGCCAACATTAGCTATTGTTTATTATATATATACATATGAAAAAAATAAAAACTTTGTTGGACTCATCCCTACTCATAGTTTGAACTTGACCACTACATTTTTATTCCCCAACCCAACTTGTTTGTGAATCCTGGTAGGTTTTTTATTTTTACCGAGCATAATTGTATTCAAGTCTTGTTGCACCTTCTTATTCTTGGTGATTTTGTGTAGGCTTGTTTGTTTTATGGGTTACATTGCTTAACTTGGCATAGATTGTATCTCACTCATTCAATATTTTATGCTTAAGCTTCATGTAGGTATATTTCTTGTTGCTGAACAATTCATGCTTTATGGGCTATGTTTCATATATACTTGTCTTTATTAGTCTTTCAAAAGGATTTTGTAGTTGTCCTCACAGTGTACAAATAAAATCATTTGACAAAGTGTAATAAATAAAATTATAATATTAATTCCACTTACCATGCAACAATGAGGGAACAATATCGGTCTTACATGGGTTTTTTATACTCAGAACAACATGTCCCATAGGTAGGGTCGACTAGGAGAGCCATTGCATATTTTTGCAGATTGCGGGTTGTCCTATAAATGTTTCTATGTTGTAGGCCTCAATTATGGCCAAAACTATAACACATGGAAAACTGGTCCATGCCCACATCATTCAAACATGACTTTCCATACATATTTAAGTGGAATCTACTTGTCAACCGTTATGCCAATTTTCAATATATTGATGGATGCTAAAAGTTTCTTTGACCAAATGCCCACATGTAAAGACTTATTATGCACTGAAGTAATTTTAGGTTATGTTAAGTGTGGATTTGCTAAGTATGGTTTAACTCAATTTTACCATATGCAATAGACTAACATTCAACCTGACCAGTTCACCTTTCTTAATGTCTTTCCAACTTGTGCCAAATTTGGGCCTCTAGAACAAGGCATGTCACTCCATGAAGAAATAACAAGCAATGGGTTTCAATTAGGTTTGTTAGCAACCATGCACTAGTAGATTTGTATGATAAATGTGGGGACATAGAGAAACCATGTCATTTGTTTTTCAATATGCAAGAGTGAAACATCCTCCTCTATATGAACATGGTTGTGGGGTATTCCATTCACTACGACAATATGGAGGAAATTCAACTCTTTGAACAAATTCAACATTATGTCTTGAATCTCAACCATGCAGCCTTAGTTTGCATTATGTTTACTTGTTTCCATGGAGGTCTAGTTGACAAGGATGGAAAATTCTTTGAGTCTATGAGTGAACAATATCAAATCATACTTGCAATGAATCACTGTAGTTGCACGGTAGACCTTGTTGCATGTAATTATACCTATAATGGATCAACACAACAACATGGTAAACCTTCTTGCATGTGTTGGAAAACATTTGGCTTTCTCTCCCTTTCTGAAAATTGGTGTATGTGAGTGTTCTTAAACCTGATGTTGGCATATAGCTCTAAATTTACAATAAGAAAGTTTATCATGTATGGTTGATTACAAGGCCAATAATGGCAGCCTTGCAGTTCTGTTTCTTATGGTGAAATTGTTGGAGTTACTTCACACACACCTAAGATTTATTTTTCCTAAAGTTTTTCTTTGTTTATTAGTCATAATTAGTCATTATCCAATCTCCTATATTTTAGGGGAGAATATTCCACCTGGAGAATATTCTCTTTCAGTTAACACTTCAATTTGACTAGTTGAGTTGAGTCTAGATGCTGCATTGGTTTTGTCACAATGCAACATTGGGATCATCACCATGCTAATGCACACTTGCCTTGGGATCATCACCATACTGGCGCATTATCCTTGATTCCTTGATCTACTCCTCACTACACTCTGTTTAGTCAGTTAATTGAAGACTAGTTGACTAGTTAACCTGGCTATGTGGCAGTTCACTTCCGTAACTGCCTTAGAGACTAGACTAGGTGGAAGTTCACTCTTGTAACTGTTAGTGTGTGTCCAAATCGCTCTATACCACCACTATGGTGCATTGGTTCTCCTCCAGTGCGTATTCATTGAGTTATGCATAATATATCATGTGTAAATTATTCATTATTCTTAACGGTAAATGAGAATTCTTCCATTCTTTCTCTCCTTCTTCTTTCTAAATTTCTCTCTACAACAATGTGTAGTATTTTCTAGCTAGATATATTCTATGTAGGTTCAATACATTTACATGATGTCAGAGCCGACGGAATGCTAATAAAAATCTACACCAAAATTGGTTGCAGGTACAAAATATTGAAGACATCAAAAAGATGGATTTCCAACAAGAATTCATTCTTACACCTTACAACTACTTTGCATGGAAGGAGAGAATAATGATTCATCTTCGAACCAAAGGATTGTACAGGTTAACCTTGAATACATATACAGAACCGACATCATCCATAGAAAAATCCAAGTAGATAAATCAGATGGATGAAGCACTCGGAACGATTTGCAGTGTTATTTCTCTCGATCTCCTTTTTCACATATCTTCCTGTAAGACTCCCAATGAAGCTTAGACCACCTTGGAATGGATATTTGGAGGTGGAACTACTCACATTGGATCCAAAAAGCTTCGACAATATCCAAGATTTCTTTACAAAATTCAAGGATTTACTGTCACAAATCAAAGCTTGCGGGGTTGATAAATCTAAGGAGGAGAAACAAATGGTTCTCACCATTCTATCCAAACTTGGTCGTGAATTCTCTGTATTCATATCCACATTCCATTCTATCAGATTCTCCTTTGGAGCCACCTGGAAGATTCCTTCTTTTGAGGACTTTATCAAATCCCTGACATAAGAGCAAACCAAGTTCATCAACATGGGAAAAATCAAAGGCCCAAAGGCGCATGCACTTAATGTGCAAGATGTAAACCACCAATATAAGAAATCTAAAGATAAAGAAAAAAATAAAGCTCATGCACATCTGAAGAAGGAAGGATACAAAAAACACTTCACCAATGCCTTTGGATCCAAAGGGGGAAATGGAAGAAAAGGGGAGAAATGCATGTACTGTCACAAAGGATTCCATCCAGAATATGCATGCATGCAAAACAAAAAAATATATCTAATGTCTCAAATACTTCATAAAAAAAACCTTGGAGATCACATTCTAAGGGTGCCAAGAAGAAGAAGCCATAAGATCCAAATCCCAAGAAAGACAATTCTAGTCATGCCTTGATTTCCATCAACTCCTCTTCCGATGCTTGGATCGTAGATTTAGGAGCATCACATCACATGGCTTCCTCAAAAGTAGTATATTCTTCATTGGATGCATGCAAAGGTCCTCCTATTCTAATGGGGGACAACTCTTCTCTCGAAGTCACCGACAAAGGAAGGATTGAACTCACCAATGGAAGCTTAGAGAATGTGTTGCACATTCCCAAAATTTTCGTCAACCTTCTCTCTGTGTATCAGATGACGAATTCAAGCACCAGAAAGAAAGTCATATTCACACCAAATTTCATGGACATCTATGACATGCAAACCAAATCCAAGGTTTCTACCAGTGAGGTAATCATCAGTCTAGATTGTATACATTTTCTGAATTCATTGAACATGATTCTGCTTACTGCTTACACATACACAATACACCAATGTTTTACGTGGAAACCCAAAGCGAGAGAAAACCACAGAATGATTTTTCTTATTTGTCTTTAAGAATGAAATTCATTGGAAGCACCAAATTCCTTTGTTTTCCAACTACAAATGGAAGGAGGCTCCAACCCCCTAGTTTCTCATGCTACAACCTGAGGGAAGCAACAAACACCCAATTCTCCGGCTACAACCAGAAGGAGGCTACAACCCCCTAGTTTCTCAGGCCACAACCTAAGGGAATCTCCAACTCCCCAATTCTCTGGCTACAACTAGAAGGAGGCTAAAACCCCCTATGTTCTCCAGCTATAACCGGAAGGTGGCTACAACCACCTATCCTTTCCCCATCCAACCTCCCTGGTGTAAAAGTAGAATGATGGAACCACTGTCACACTATCATTGTGAGATATACTATTGTAAACATGTACCAATCAACCTGTAATTGACTTGTAACAACCTGTACCAATAACCCGTGCCAACATGTACCATACATCAGCCTGTACCTCAACCTGTACCATATACAAATGCATCAACCATGCACCAAACCTATACAAATAACCTGTCACAATAACCTGTCCAAACAACCTGTAATTAACCTGTACCATAAACAAGTGCATCAACCATGCACCAACCTGTACCTCAACATGTACCATCAACGAGTGCATCAACCATGCACCAAATATGTACCAATCATGCATCAAATACACATTAACTATGACTCATCAAGATGTACCAACATCATCAAGTATACACCTCATGTATGTGCCAACTCATCAACTACTTGTCTCAACCATGTACCTCAATCATACACCAAGTACATATACCAATATAACCATCAAAAGTTCTCTAGCAATACATCACACTATCCATAACCAAATACCATAAACCCTTACATCAAACCATGTGCCATAATCTGAATTTTATGTAGCCTCAAGTCAAACCAACAACTTCAACAACACATCACAACCAAACGACCAATATCCATATGCGAAATACCAACAACAAAATACCAACTGTATCCTTCAACAAATCTGATATATGCAACAATATTGAACATCCAATACCATCTCAAGAGCTAAACCCTATCTCAAAAAACATACCTCAAACAAGATATGCCATATCTCTCATAAATAGACCCCAACCATGATGTTGCTGCAATTTTTCTACCGCACTTTTTCTCCCACACTTTCTTTGCCGCAGTTTTCCTGCCGCCATTTTTTTGTCACACTTTTTCTGCCACAATTTTCCTGCAGCCATTTTCCTATTGCACTTTTTCTTTCGTAGTTTTCCTACCACACTTTTTCTGCCACATTTTTTCCACCACATTTTTTCCACTACAAATTTTCTGCCACACTTTTTCTGCCGCAATTTTTCTGTCGCACTTTTTCCGCCGCGCTTTTTCTTCCATAGTTTTCTCTATCAGTAATACTTTCCCAAATAACATTTCACAAAAATAGATATTCAATGATATTCAAGTGTGATTTGAATGAGAGAGCATTGTCTCTTATTTATACTTTCATGTAACTTCCTCAAGGGATTACCTTTTAACCATCTTAACTCACTTTCCTTATTTTAGGGTTAACCCACTTCTAACCACTTGTCCACTTAGCAATTTCTCCATTAACTTTATTATTTAAATAATTTATTTTGTATCCA
>JASDQU010242889.1:123987-137974 GCA_032191745.1 Picea mariana
AGTTTCTATTCTAAATCCTTCTTCTTCTAAGGCCTATATGTCGGTCATTGATTATGAAATATGAATCTTCTCGGTGGAGGAGTGTCCCTATAATCTTCTTTGTAGTTCTTCATATCCCCTTTGATTGTTTCTGCATAGTTTTTTGGATATGTTTCTTGTTCTATTGTTTTGAAGCTTGATCCATTTTCTATCTGATTATATCCAAGTCCATACTTGTCATGATGGGGATTTTAACTGCTTATAATGTCATCCAAAACTTTTGAGCTATTCTGCATATTTTTCTTTTGAAGATCCTTTCTTAATGTGACAATCTATGCTTCCAAATTTCCAATGATCATGTATCTTTCTTCTTGTTGTTCTTTGAGTGCTTCTTCAATTCTTTTATCTTCTTTTATTTGAACCTTCAAATTTGTGATCATTGTTTCTAGTTCCTGAGTGTCTTCTTTCTTGTCTAGTTCCACTTGTAGCTTCTTGTTTTTCTTGTTTTCTCTTCTTATAACTTCTATGACACACAAAAATTATTCTCAGTAGTCAACTTCTGTCTCTTCATATTCTTCTTCGGCCTCTTCATATTCTTCTTCGGTGTCTTATTTTTCAAGGTCTTATACTTCCATGAATAGAACTCTTTCTGTCTCACTCTCACTGACTTCATCTTCATCTGATGATGAGATGTCTTGTTTGGTGCATAAGATTTTCTTGAAAACTTTCTTTTTGGTTATTTTGCCTCTATATGTTTGTTTTCTATTTGAGTAATCTTCATCATTTCTCTTATGTTTCTTATGAGGACATTTGTTAGAAAAATGACCAATACCATCATAATTAAAACAAATCAAAGGAAACTTACTTCTATATCTGCCGATGGTTCCCTTGTTAAATCTTCTGACGAAGTTGGCCACTTCTTCATCATCTTCCGATATGTCACTGTTGTTGCTATGTTCTTTTTCCTTTTACTTTGACCTTTTGGATGCTTTAAAATCTACTTCTTTTATATTTGGATTTTCCTATTTAGTTATGATTTCATATGCTGTGAATATTCCATGTAGTGCGTCCATGCTTATTGAGTCTAGATCCCCTCTTTATTCTAGTGTTGATATCTTAGGGTCAAATCTCATAGGAAGAGATCTGAGTACATTTTGAACAAATACAGATTCTTTGATTTCTTCTCCCAATCCTATGACTGCATTTACTGTTTCATCGACTCGTAAGAAATAAGCTGCAATATTCTCATCTTCCTTCATGTTTAGTTGTTCGAAATTACCTCTGTAAGTTTGAAGCTTTATTGCTTTGACTTTTGAATCTCCTTCATAAATATTTTGAAATTTGTTCCAAATCTCTTTAGCGGATTTACAATGTATAACTTTGGTGAATACTGATTCACAAATACCATTCAGAAGTGCATTTGTGTCTTTGCAATTATTTTGACCGAGTTTTATTGCTCTTTCATTTTTCGACTGAACTGCTGGTTCTTTGTATCCATCTACAATTGATTGCCAAATTTCAAATCCTAGTGCCTGTATATATGTTTTCATCCTTCTGCTCCAAAATGCATACTTTTTTCCATCAAACTGTGGTATTCCATTTTTATACATGTTGTTTCTCTCCATGATCTACCTTTCAATGGTTAAACTGATTTCTAAAGGAACCTGCTCTGATTCTATCAGTGTAGAGGGGGGGGTGAATCAATAATAGAGAAATTTAATCCTTTTTAACGTTATAATGCAAGTGTTATATCAGTGTAGAATTATCATCCAATAATTTCAGAGTAAATAAAAAATGAACAAATGAACAATCATACACATACACAGTACACCGGTGTTTTTACGTGGAAACCCAAAGAGGGATAAAACTACGAAATGTTTTTTCTTATATGTCTTGAAGAATTACATTCATTGAAAGCACTGAATTCCTTTTATTTCCAGCTGCAACTGGAAGGAGGCTCCAACCCCCTAGTTTCTCAGGCTACAACCTGAGGGAGGCTCCATCTCCCCAATTCTCTGGCTATAGCCAAAAGGAGGATACAACCCCTATGTTCTCCAGCTACAACTGGAAGGTGGCTACAACCACCTATCCTTGCCCCATCCAACCACCCTGAAATATAAGTACAATGATGGAACCAATGTAACACTATCACTATGATATATACTGATGTACAACTGTGCCAACCTATACCACTGACTTGCAACCAACCTTTGCTACTTCCCTACAATCAACCTGTACCTGAACTGAACATGTATCAACCAAAATACAATAGATACATGCCCTGTAGTTCTGCAGCACACATATGCACACACCCTATCTGTTGTGCATCCTGCGTATGTATGCGACCAAACTTTCATGTAGCCTATGTACACCTTCTGAAAAATAGGGTTTTCTTTCTTACGAAAACTTCTGACTCTATGTAACTTATTTCACATAGATCTATAACCTGTCACTATATCCAGACTGTATATGTACCTTGTGGATGCATCCTCATACATAACCTTTACCCAAAAAATCTATATCTCTCTCTAGTCATGTGCCATAGGTGTGTGTAATCATGAACAAGTATAATAACCCTAACATGATCTAGACTTCAAACCCTTTCTGATATTCAGCCTCTCAATACATCAACCAATACAAGCTCTCAACCATGTACCACAAAAACCCTTAGCCATATGCCAAGAAATACAAGATGTGCCTCAACTCTAACAAGAAGTATAAATGATAAATATACCAACATTGTATTTCTATATATCTAACTTATACAGAAGATCCCATGCAGCCACTAGTCTCTCTAGGGAGAATCCTCAAATATCCATAACCATTTCTCATGCATACATCAAAATCCAACTATTCATAGAAATAAGACAAACATTTTGAACCAATGGATAGATCTGATGTATCTGAGCACTGTAGACCTTCCTGGGAGCTTGATCTCAGAATATAGAACCTCTGCATCTTCATCTTCTCAAATTTCCATGGCTTTACCCACATGTACGCACCCTAATACACTTCTAGCCCGCATATGTATGCACTCTAATACACTATCAGCCCACGTATTTATGCACCCTAATACACTATCATCCCGCATACACCTAAGATATTAGGGTTTTTTAGTATTCACTATAATTATGAAAATTTCTTCGTCAACCCTTCATGCTACCTCAGACTTTCAAAACTTCAAATGTATCAATGAGTACTTGCAATAAGCCTTACAAAACAAAATATATTCAATATGTTCAAGTGTGATTAAATGAGAGAGCCTTGCCTCTTATTTATACTTTCATGTAGCATCCCACTTTCCTTATTTTAGGGAGTTCTCCATTAACTTTATTATTTAAATAATTTCTTTTGAAAACATTTTGACTTTTTGGGGCTTCTAGATGACTCATGAGGGTTCTCGAACTTCACATGGCCATAACTCTATAACCATGAGTTATGTGATGTTCCACATACCACCGGAAATGGCATGACATTTACCATCCATCTAGAATAGTCGTACATGCAAATATATCAAAACTCATACCATTATCCATCAAACAAACTTGGTTCCATTACCCAAACCTTTTTGCTACCAAACTTTCTTCAATGGATTGTCTTACCTTCAAATATATCAAAACTCATACCATTATCCATCAAATAAACTTGGGTCCATTACCCAAACCTCTTTGCTACTGGAATTCACTACCATACTTTCTTCAAGGGTTGACATCAATGACAACCAATGCAATTAATCAACAGAAGGGAAGCTATCCATGTAATAGTTCAAGTCACATATGCCAAAAATTTCAAGACTATCCAAAAGGACAATCCCTTGTGGGATGTTTCTTCTGGCACCGAGGGAAAACTATGGATAAAAATATTTCAAATTCATCCTACTTTTCCTTAACCTATAAAACATCCAATTGTGAATTTAGAGAGATTATAATATCAGTTTTAAAATTTTAAAATAAATTACCAATTTCATCTCTTGTAACTCCTGTTCCTATAGCATATTTTACAAATTTGGTCCTTCTTGAATTTTGTCTGCATAACTCACATACCTGTTCATATGCCACCTGAGAAACATCCCCTATTCCCATCTAATTTAATCTTTCTTAAAATTCATCTTGGATTCCTCTGAGCATGATTGTTCGTAGGATCTCTTTTCCCAACTATCTTTGTTTTGATCTTTAAAGGTTGTATTGGAATTGTTCCACATATTCCTCCAAACTTTCATCCTCCCCTTGTGTCATTCTAAATATCTCTTCTTTGGCCTTGTAGTCTTGATATATTTTCAAGAATACCTTTGTCATGTCTTCCCAAGTTTGAATGATATTCCCACCAAGGCCCATGAACCATCAGAGAGATGCTCCTTTCAAAGTAGCAGGAAACAAATTCAACTTTTGAGAATTAGTATAATAATCATAACTTCTACAAATCATATCAAATTCAAATAAAAATGCATCTGGGTCTTCACTTGCCAAACCGTGAAAATTTGATAGAGAAGATGGGGGAATGTTCTTCATTCATGTTACTCCTCCTATATCTCTAATGGGGAATTCAAAGGTAACAATCTCTTCCTTGTTAGAACCTTCATCTTCCTCACCTTCCATCTCTTCCAAAAATAGAAGAGGTTCTTCCTATGCTACATATTCAAGAGTTTCTAAAATATCAACTTTAGGCTCATATTTCAATCTTTAAACTTTTACCTTTGAGGTCTCTCCTCCTTCAAATTTTCCTACCAGTTTGTTAGTAGAATGGGTGGTGCTTACAACACCATGGGGTGGAACAATATGATTCAATCTTCCTCTACCTCTATTACCTCTAGTTCTATTCATACAACATTATCATTAAAAACTAAAATCTACTAAAAATTCCAACACGACAAGGGTTCATGGAAAATCACTAAATTGAATGTGTAGGTTATTACCTCTCATCTTACCGCTTCCACTCCTTCGAGTCTAAAATATTGGTTTTGTAAAAAATAGAAACAATTCTTAGCTTACTTTATAATCAACTCCTTAAGCACCTCCCTGACAACAACGCCAAAATTTCAGTCAAATTATAAGATAATTTTTTTTTTTTAAATTCATCATCAATATGATTTTGTAAACTTACGAGGTTCTAGGAAAAATATATGCAGCGATGAATCTTAAAGTGTTGCAAAATATATGAAATCAACTTGCAACATAACTGCAGGAAATGACATTCTAAACTCGTTGCTTCATTTAACTTGTGAATCGCTAAGATAGAAAAATAGGCCCAATACATTTCCCTTGTACAATAGTTTGTGGTTTTCACTTAGTTGAAAGTAACCAAGATTCAAAAATACATCTATCAAAAGAAGTCTTACACTAAAATAAAGTAAAGGTATAATTTCATGGATTTGATTATATTCAAATCCTGAGCTTGTAAGTTCTAAATGTAGTATGATTACAAACTTTGTGATCAACAATACTATGTTCTCCCACTTAATGGTTTTAATCAAATGTTCATGAAAGATATTAAATGAAAATTAAATCTTCAAATGGAAAACAAGATGCAATCAAATCTCCTTACACACTCGTTTCTCCTGAAATTCTAATAACACCAAACCAAATCAGATTTGTTCAATATTATAATGAATAATTTTTAAAAAACAAAGTATATAAAATATGCAAGTTCATACTCAGATTTACGAAGAACTATTCATTCTACTCATAAAATAGAAATCACCCATAAACCTATTAAATACACAAACACAATAAGGCGTTGTTTATTGCTACATGAAATAGAAATGCATAAAGAAACTACATAAATGAAAATGCAAAAAAAATATCTAAATGAGTCATGATTCTGAGATGGAGGGAGCCCTGCCTTCATTTAGAGTCAATCCTTTCACATACTTACAAACTCAAGTGATAAGCAGATTGAGTGCATAAAAACCAGTTTTCCATTCCATAGTGAAATTATCCTTCTACAATTGATCCCCTTGTACTGTTCTTTGAGGATATATTTATACAAAATATTCAATGGGGAGGATAAGAAACAATTCCCCAATCCTAAAACTAACCAATCAAACCCAATCTAGGTTTTACAAATTAAGAAAATTAAAAACTGAGTGCAGTAGGAAAATATGGGAAATTTTGTTTTGAAGAAACCTCCTATCCTCCCAAACCGTCTTAAATTTTGGAAATATTCCCACATGTTTCTCAATTTAGGACATTATGCACAAAACCCATGTTTTAGATTTTCGAGATCTATTTTTTCGAAGGAAAAAAGTGCAACTTTTATTAAAATAAATAAAAATTACATTCTGAATAATGCATGCAGAAAGCATACATTTACTCTAAAAAACCTTTCAACCCAAGAGGAAGAAAGATGTAGAAAAAATGGCCCTCTAAAAGTTGCCCCAGTATAATTGAAATCTATAGGAAAAATAGCCACAAAACACAACCAATAAGAAATAGTAGAGGCATACCAAAAGAAATCTTGGACGGACCAGGCCAGAGCGACAAATAAACCCCTTAAGATCTAGTACCATAATGATAACAAAACAAAGAGTCCTGCAACCATGGAAGAGAAGAAGTCAGAAACTGCACACCCAAAAAGGACCTCAAAGTGTTGACCAAAGGAATCAAATCAAAACTCCATGTCCAAAAAGAAAGGACCTCAGATATCTAACCTAAAAATCGAAAAATAAGCAGCAACCCCATCCTCCACTCCACAAAAAACTATAGCCTGAGAGGGACATAGAGACCCCCCAGCCACCAAGGTCACCAGGAAAACCCTGACATTCCATAAAGCCCTGAACGAACCAACAAGGATTGGGTCGGCTAGATCCAACCATAAAACAAAATTAGAAAAAAAATTGTGTGCTCAATATGGTTGCAACAACAAAAGACCGGAACCTGAATACGACATATCAAACATCAAAGGTCCATATCTGGAGCATAAAACAGATAAAAAACACCAGAAGGAATCATATCATGAACGATGCACCTAAAACTAAAAGCATCTTACTAGGAAAAAATAGATCCGCACAAGGGAAGGAGACGAGATACCCACCCACCAAAAAACGTCATATCAGGGGTCCGCACAATCGAAATGGATCCATAACTTGCATCCCAACAAACCCGAATAGATATCCCCAGATCTGCACCAGATCATAATCACATGCAGTGGCTAGGGGATTCAAGGGCATGATCTCCAGTCCATACCATCATCCGACAACCAACAGAGCCAAAAAGGAGGAGGAGAAAGAGGAGAGACACTATGGATCGATGAAGAAACCTGCAAAACTACGAATCCATTCATCATTTACACCATGGTAGTGTTCATGGTGGGTGTTGGAGATATTACACACTTTCTTGGTATTTATTTTCCTAGGTTGACTAGTATATGTTGAGGAAAACCCTGGTCAAATATATTCTTCCCTAGATGAAAATAGTATCCCCTAGATGAGGGTGCCACATCCTCTTCATTCTTTCCTCAATTGTACTTCAGTTAAACTAGTGGAGTGGAGTCTTTCATGGAAACCTCAGTACTATCACCAAGTGTTGCATGCTCACCTTATTATCATCACTATGAGGGTGCACTTACCTTAGGATCATCACCAAGAAGGTGATACACATGTGCATGCAATATTCTTTCATCACTCCACTTGCGATTAGGTAGTTAACTAATGACTACATGGCTATTTAAATAGGACTAGGTGGCAATTCACTCCAGATTCTGTCAGTGGGTGCTCATATCTCTCTATATCACTACTATGGCGCATTAGTTTTCTCATGTAGATTATATAATTTGTATTTTTACTATTCTCTCATTAGTTGATACAATTCATTCTTTTTCTCAAGCTTATCTCTCTTTCTCTCTTCTCTCTTGCAAGCTTTGTGTGATTTTTTCTACTAGCTAGGTTATCTATGAAATGTTTCCATGAAACTTCACACTTTTCGTGGTTGAATAAAGTTCTCTAATACCACTTGTTAAGTACCAAAGAGATTAATAATAAAGCACCCCAATATATTCAAGAACAATATAGTATAAATCTCCACTTTCTAATATCAAACCCTTAGGGTAGGGAAACATCATATAATATATCCTATTACAGAAGGGATCCACTCCTGATCACTTGACACTTTGAGGGGGAAACCTCATAATGATATATCGCTCAAAATACAATACTTCTCAATAAAATACAATACCCTTTTATATAGTGATACCTACCACCTAAGAACATTTTAGAAGAGGAACCTTATAATAATCCCTCTTACATTTATTGTGTTCACACTAGGCCTTATTTAAAAGTGGCCTTCATACATAACAATGCCTATTTACTTTTATTTTCCTTGGGTACCTCCCTTGGTACCCCATATTATTTTTATAGCTACACTACACTAAGGATTTGAACCCTACATTAGATTTAATTAACGGATGGCTAGACCAAGTTGATATTTTTTGGAATACATGCACATTTTCCTACTATTTAGGAGGAATGCTATTTATTGATCTATAAATGGGAGGCTTATAGCCTATCCATATCACCAACATAGAATTCTCTGTTAAAATAATTAAAATTCTAACCGTGTAGATGTCGAAAAAATTCTCGACTAATCAAGTCCCAAGTCGAGTTGGAAAGAAGTAATGAGTCGGGTTGAGTTGAAACAAGTCATTTGGGCCAAGGAAAATCGAGATGATTCAGAATAATTCATTCGAGTTGAGGCAAGTCAGGTCAAGTCAAAACAAGTCGGTCAGGTAGAGGCAAGTTAGGTCTAGTCAGAAAAATTTGGTCGCGTCGAGGAAAGTCAGGTTGAATAGGAACAAGTCGGTCAGGTCGAGGAAAGTCAGGTCGAGTCGAAATTTTCCCAAGTCATAATTACTCGAGTTAGATTTCTTATAAGTTGAGTCGACCAAGAGATGTTTATCGGTAGAATGGGGAGGAAATTCGACCAAAAGGGAAATCAAGTCAAATTCTTAATGACCAACAACTAGGAGAAAAGTTTGAAGACAAATTTACTCAACAATAATGTCAGAGAATATTTTAAACTGAATTTGGGTAACCCACAATGTGTCGAAACTTAGGGGAGTCGATTTTAATACCCCTTTGACAAATAAAAAAAAAATTAGTAGTCGATTTGGTATATGACGATAGAGGAAACACCCGATGAGGTCGGTTACGAGCTCAACAAATGGAAACAAAATTAGAAACCCTAGAAAAAATAGCAACAAATCTGGAAGGAGGGTTGTCGATTTCCAACCTCACAATTCATTGCATGTATATGATTAAAGATTTGTTATTATAGTGTCATGTCCCACTGAGAACCATATTAATATAAAACAAGCTCATGTAATAACAACACAAATTCCTCATCTCTAGAATATACACCGATGACCATTAAATTACAGTGCTCACATTAACCATTCCTAAGAAAACATAAACCATGACAATCATCACACATAGACTCATATTTCTACCTTGGAAACCCAAATGGGAAAACCAACATTCTTTTGGCTTCAACTAGGCTCTTATTTATTCAACAATGGGCAAGTTACAGTCTCTTCGGTACATGTCTATGCTCCTCAGTAACATCTGGGAAGCCTATATACTTCATTCACATCTAAATAACCCCTTTCTCATTGTGGGGATACATTATATATAATGTTGAGTTGATTGAGAGGATAACTAGAAGGTCAAGTGTCCCCAACGCTTCAACTTCTCTCTAGTTCGTCTCTCCTTCATTTATTTATTTATTTTTCTTTTATCCCATAGGGTTTATTCCTTTTCATACAACCATATATTGTCTGAATTTACATACATTACATACAAAATTGGACATCAATCATGATTACATAGGGCCCTTCATGTCAACAAGTCGATCTTCTTCATTTCTCATATCCTTAACAATGCATGTGTTGTTCATCTTTGAGTCTTGTGCCAATAGCCAATTGTTCTTGTCAGATCCAATTCAGATCATTTATAGCAGATATATTTTTAGTTGATGGATTTCTATATGTAATACCATGGGAAAATACCATAGGTTTCCAAAACCATGGGCACATAAACCACCATTAGGCAAATTCCTATTTTCTAGGAGGAAGAGCACTTCATTCCTTGATTTTAGGAGACAATTCATATTTCATAGGTTAGAGAGTGCACTTGAGTGAGAATATTATTTTCCTAGACAAGTGCACACTTCTCCTTGAGTCTTTAATTCTATTATTAGTTATGGAGTCCAATTATACATGCATGAGTTCTCACATGTTCATGGCTAACTACATTTATGGCCAGTTAACTGATACTAAGAGGGATTTTATTTTTTCTATTACATGTGCACACACTAGAAGCTCAACCTAGTGTTCATTACTCCTCTCTCCTAGAGTCTTATAAATATTTACTCATGAAATTCCATTCATGTAGTGTTAATACAATTATGTTCTTTCTCTCATTATTGCTTCTCTCTCTCTCTAGTTCTTTTTGCAAGCTTTGTGTGAATTTCTCTAGCTAGGTTCTCTATGTAGGTTTCAATATTTCACCCAAAACTCACAATATTTTCATCATAGATGTAGAGTCATCTTTACATGGTAGTTCATTAATTGTTGTTAAGAAATATCCCATGGATCGGTCAAATGGTGACAAGGTACATGTTTTTCCTCTTATTGTTCAAAATTGAATTCATTGTTTTGCTAATATTTAAATGTAATTTGTTGAAAATTATAGTTCACACCTAGATCAATGTCCAATTTGGTATATTGTGCTTGTTGTGTAATTCAAACTGTTTTGAAAATTTTTCGTGAGGTTCAAAGAATAGCACAAGATTTTGACAAGACAAATACAACTAAGGGGCTCGATAAATAAAATTTCATTCAAATTTGGGATGATATAGAAAGAATTGGAGTTGCATGTAAGCTTGGAGAATCAATTCATCATAAAAGTAATGAGTACATGTATCTCAACTATGGGAAATTTAATGGAGAAATTTCAGACGAAATCCTCGATCAACATGATGGAATTTTGAAGGTATAATATTTTTCTTAAAAATATATCATTATTATTGCTATTCAAATTATTTTTGAAGTAATAGTGATTTTACATTTTAGGTTATTAAAGATCTACTAGATGAAGAAAAATAGAAAAAGTTGGTGAGGATGTGGGGGGCTCGTAGAGAATTCCACACTTGGTAGTTACACGGGTCTATAGGAAGTGATGCCTCTATGTATGATGAAATGTACAATTATCTTTCATGTAATATTAATGCAATTAAATCATGTATTTATTAGGTGGATTATTATTTTTACTTAACATGTGGAGCATTCCTTGCAGGATTGGACAACTTGCGAGTGAGTGGCTTTAGTTTTTGTTATGATCCAATTCCTTAAAAAATGATATAAAGTCAATGATTACAATCCACTTCGAGGGGGAAACATCCTTTTACGATATATCCAATTTAGAAATCAATATGAGATGAGATAATATGATCCTGAGACTAGGTCTCCTTGATGCACACACACACACACACACACACACACACATATGAGACAAAGGGTACAATTATAATGAAAGGGTACCATGAATGGTTCTAGATCACATACAATTATAATGAAAGGGAACCATGAATGTTTTTATATGACATACAATTATAATACTATAAATATAATAATTCAATAGCTAAGGCTTAATAAGGTGTTTTACACATAAAATGGGGCTTTGTCTAAGTCTTAACAGTTGTGTTCCTCTTGTTAGAGAGATTACTTTTTCTATTACATGTGCATGCAATAGAAGATACACCTAGTGTGAATTACTTCTCTCTCCTAGAGAGTGTTATAAACATGTACTCATGACATTCAATTCATGTAGCATTAACACAATTCTATTCTTTCTCTCATTCTTGCTTCTCTATCTCTAGTTCTTTTTGCAATCTTTGTGTGAATTTATCTAGCTAGGTTCTCTCTAAAAGTTTGATGGTTTCTCAAGCTTCCTTTTAACCACCTCAAGTATAATGATAAAGAGGGGGCTTCCTTTTAACTACCCATTGATACCATTGATATGGTTTTATCTCAAAGTTAAAGGTTGTTATGTGAATCATTTTCTTATCATCCATATAATTATGTAGTTAAAAATATTTCTCTATTTGGTTCACCTAGGTAAATACCTTTGTTCCATCAAACTTCTTTAATTCAATATTGGTAAAGTTTAATTTAGGACCCTCACCATAATTAAATCCAATATTATAGTTAAATCCACTAGAAAATTTATTATTATCGGTAGGTTGTTCAACCAGAGTACTACATTTATTTTCCCGAGTTCCTTACATTTTTTATATTTCCTTCAGAGAGTCTCTCATTTATAGCATGAAAGATCATGGAAGAAATGGAATTTTTCAATTCCTTCATGGATTTTTGAATTTATTCTTTAATGTCATTCTTATTCTCATCCATCTTATTTTCCATTTCATCCATCTTCTTATCTATCTTATTTTCCATTTCATCCATATTTATTTTATTCCCATTCTTATTCTCATTCATATTCTTATCAATCTCGATGATCTTTTCAATTTTAGGGAGTCTAAAAAGATCTTAACTATGGACTCTGGGCGGGTTCCTTTTTCATAAGTAATCTCCAAGGCCCGAAAAAGGTGATAAACCAAAACCAAGGAGAATGTTCCTTTTTAGAAGATTTAGCCCCTCAAGCCTGAAAAAGGGGTAAAATCTCGCCTGAGAATACTCTTCTAGTGAGCCGAAGTTCCTAGAACATACCTTTATTCATAAAATTAGCCATCTAGACCGAAAAAGGGGTAAACTACCGTCAGACAAATGTGCCTTCAAATTTGAGTTTCACAAGCATGAAGGGAAACACGATCACTCAACAATCTTTTCAATTTTAGAGAGTCTGAAAAGGGCTTAAAGAAGACTCCAGGGGGATACTTTTCTCAAGTAATTGAGACGAGATAGAAAATAATAAATACAGTCTCGTTGGATGTTTCTTTCAAATTTTAAAGTGATCTTGAAAGAAAAAAAAGCGTGCAAGTTTTCCATTTCATCCATATTTATTTTCATATTTTAATCCATCTTATGTTCCATTTAATCCCTATTTTCAATGATCCCCTTTTCCATCTTGCGATAAATCTCGTCGATTTCATCCTGAGTCATGGTTGAGCTTTCTGGAGGTTTGGTTGGTGAAGTAAATTTTGAAGGAGCCTTTGGACCATGTGAGAAAATAATAATTCTTCTCTTTTTCCTATTTATTACAAATTTTGAATAACCACAAACAAATATTCTAATAAAAAGTTATGTCAATTGTAATTTGCGTACCTTTTAAGCCCTTAATTTGGAGTCTGTCCTCCTAACCGACCTTCCTTTTGATGTATTTTTGAAATTTCAGCCCTTTTGAGTTTGAAATTTTTGCCTATAGTACTTTGAAATTTATTCTCTGCAATTCCATAGGTCTAACCAAAATTTTATGTGCCAAGTGAAAGTTAGGGTAACTTTCCCAAACCTTGCTGAGTTTTGGCCTTTCCAGGAGAGAGAACTTGTACAAAATGCCACGTGTCCAATATTTAATACCTAATTCTGAATTTTCTACCATAAATACTATGGATTTTCCTCTTTCAAATTCAATAGGTCTCATATAATATAGATCCTATCTGAAAAAGATATGAATGTTTTACCCATAACACATGTTTGAGACTAGTTATAGGACTAGTCAAAAAACCCTATCTTCCACAGGGTATATCTCCAAAAGTATAACGACCCAGAATATGGAATTTTAACCACAAGTACCTTGATATGTCTTATAGATAACCTCCAAGTTTTTCTATTTGAAGCATCCCAGAAAAAAAATTATAGCGAAAATTCTAATATGACTTGCTTGAATAAGTAAAACCCTAGGACCGATGCTTTGATACCAAATGTTATTATCCAATGCCTTAAAAAAATGTTAGAAAGTCAATGATTATAGTTCACTTCGAGGGGTAAAACTACGTTTTTAATATATCCAATTACAAAATCAATATAAGATGAGATAATATGACCCTAAGACTAGGTCTCC
>JASDQU010242890.1:54490-73266 GCA_032191745.1 Picea mariana
AGCATGTCGTCAATGGAAACATTACATTCTTGGAAAGGAGACGATCATCCAAACTGATCACAAGCCTTTTCATTTCATACAGATACAGGGGAAGTTGTAGAATGACTGCCGTCAGAAGTGGTCCACCTACCTAAAACAATTTCATCTCAACATCAAGTATAAGATAGGGAGCACAAATCGTGTCGTTGACTTACTCAGTCGACCTCCCATGGCTGCACTCACCATTGTGCTCCATTCCTATGTACATGAGGCATCTGACTGGCCCCAAATTTATCAGCAAGATCTGGACTTCACCACCACCTATCAACTCTTGGGTGCAGGTGTGAATGTCACCAATTTTCACATTCAAGACAGACTGTTATGCCATATGGGCCATCTCTGTGTTCCTGCAAACGAGTGTGCAAAGATGATTTGGGAAGCCCACTACAGTCGGATGGTAGCACATTTTGGCATGGAGAAAACTATGGTCGTTCTACTGAAACATTTTTATCGGCCAAAACTTCGATAGGACGTTAGCAAGTATATTAGATCTTGCACTACCTGTGCCATTGTCAAGCCATCCATCTTGAAGCAAGGCTTATACACCGCTCTTCCTACTCCCAAGAAGCCTTGGGAATCCATCTTGATGGATTACATGTCTGGCCTTCCGTCCACCAATCAAGGCAATGATTGTGTATTTTATGGTCATTGATCGGTTTTGGAAGATGGCCATCCTCATAGCCTGCAAGAAGACATCACAGTGGAGGATATTGCCAAGCACTTCTTCGAACGAGTGTGGGTCCATTTTGGGATACCATAGACCATCATCTTCGACTAGGACAACAGGTTCCTCAACACAATTTGGTCGAGTCTCTGGTCACTGTTGGACACCAAGCTCACTAAATCCACTGCTTTCCAACCCCAAACAGACAACCAAATAGAGGTATTCAATCGGATGACTGTGCACATCCTATTCATGTACAAATCTAAGCCTTCGCGTACATGGGATTAGTCTCCCCTATGTTCAACACAAGTACAACATGGCTCTCCATAGCTCCACAAGACATAGCCCATTTCAAGTGGGGCTTGGATTCCAACCCTTGGGTCCCATTGATGTTTCACTACCTCTTGTAACCACACAGACATACTCTTCCCATGTTCAGTCTGAGATCGATAAAGCCACTAGATTTATTGAGTGGATTCAACACATCCACCAATAGTTCCATGAGAGTTTGCAGAAAACTAATGCTAAGTACAAGCAACACCATGATCAACACAGGGTACCACACCAGTTTCAGGTTGGAGACAAGTTTTGGTTACATTTGCAAAAAGAGAGTCTTATAGGGCCCCATCGGAAGCTCCAACCACTTCGTTATGGGCCTTACACTTTCACCAAGGTTGCGGGTAGCAATGATTTTGAGCTCAACACTCCACCCTTTCTTGGCTTGCACCCAGTGTTCAATGTGGACCTCCTTCAACCATATCTTCCACCATTATTAGACACCTCAGAAATCGCAGAGCAGCTAACACCAACAGATCTCAACCATGACTGCATGGAACAGGCATCCACTAATCAAATAGTGACACACAGGTCAAGGGCACTCGCCAATAGAGGATCCAGATTTATTGGGTTGTCAAGGCAGGGAAGCTTCTACACCAAGGCAAGTGGCTCACCCGAGGCCAAATTCTGCAGAAGTTTCCTCACCTGATGTAGGAACTCAATGCAATTGAGACCATTACTTCCTAAGGGGAGAGGACTGGTCCAAGTGGATATTGGTGGCTACCCACCTATTCCAACTGACTCCTCTTGACAATTTTTAGTTCAACACGTTCTTTTGTACTTCTTTGTAATCGTGGGTTCTACACTTTTGGGGTTGTCTGAATCCTTACAAATATTCTAGGAGGGGATTGGTGGCCTCCCACATAATCCAACTGGCTTATTTTGGATGTTTTCATGTCAGCGCATCTTTCTGTGCTTCCAAGGTCATTTTGCAGCACTAAACAATGTTTTTGTGGATTGCCACAGTCAAAATGTAGATGAAGTCAAATTTTGACGACGTAATGTGTAGTTCTCAAAAATACCTTTCCAACGGTCTATCACGCACTAAACGGAGGTCGTATGCAAAATTTACGACCCTGGGAAGTTGAGGTACCAAATTACCCATAGGGGCCCACATGAATTTTGGCATTTCACCTCCTAGGGTTAGATTTTTGGATGTCTAGGGTTTTGGAATTCATGAGTAATGTTAAAAAGGCCTATGGAGCCTCATTTTAATAATTATTCTCAGACGGATGCATGTGGAAGCCATATCTCTTCTTAGATATAGCTACCACCATTCGAGCAAGTTATTTCAATTATTCAGTTTTACAATTTCAGCCTATTCCATTTATTCAATACAATATATTGTTCACCGGATATCTATGTTGTTCTCCATATCTCTGTGTTTATTGTATTCAATATATTAATCAGTTCGTTTCACTCCTATATCCAGATCAAATTCCATGGATTTGATCTCATGATCACTCGGGAATCCCAAATGTGTCCTCCCCAACTGTCGCACCCTCAATGGCTGAGAAATGCACCCAAGATGATTTCTCCATCGGAATCTGACGAGAAATAAGGCAGTGGAAGCATCATGTCCTCCTCTCAACTGTATTAGAGGGGAATCCCTAGATTCTCCCTGGGTAGGACAAGTCGACTCATTGATGATCAGAAGTTGTGCCCTCTCTTTGGACAAGTGCACCCTCACTGTTGCAACTAGATAACTGTTGTTGAAGTACGATGGAATATCTGGATGATATTCTCGATCACTAGGGTGTCCCTCAACACCAAAATCAGCCTCTCGGTGTCTTCCTCCTGGAATCCACAAGCTCTCTCCTAAGATGCACCTCTCTCCTCAAATGACAAGTCAAATTCTGCATAATAATTAATTAGGTCGCTTTACCCTTTCTTTATAGCTTCCCAAAACCCTAATTCGTTGTTGACCTATTTTTGGCTTATTTATTCTATTTTTTAGCTCACTTTTACTCAAAATTTATTTTAGTCACTTTTAGCTCATTATCACTTTCGAATTATAGCACCCTCGGCTGAAGTGACCTCTAGTAACCCTGTTTACCCATGTATGGCCCTGGCTATAGTCTAACAGGGTTCTTTAACCATTAAGCCTCCTCTCTGGAGCTCCTATTTGGAAAGGGACATTACAATCCTCCCTTCCTAAAATTGCTTGTCCTCAAGAAATACCAATCCAGGGTGTTGCAACATTTTCTCACTCTCCCAAGTAGCATCCTCTATTGGAATCCCTCTCCATCTAATCAGACACTCTCTGATGACCCTTTTCCTCAATTTCCGCTCTCGGAACTCCAATACCTCCTCTGGAATCAACTCTAATTGTCCCTCCTCATCCAATGGGGGAAGCTCCTCTAATGTGCTGATGAATTGTCCCACAAACTTCTTGAGGAAAGACACATGGAACCCATCACGAATATTGCTCCCCTATGGAAGCTCTAGCTTATAAGAAACCTTGCCTAATCGGTGCATGATCCTATAAGGTCCATAAAATCAAAAAAGGCCTTGATCTTCTCATGGTGCACCTGTACCCCCTGTGCACTGATAATGTGGCCCAAGTAAAGTAGTTATATCATACCGAACTCACACTTGAACTCTTTGGAGTATAGTGACTGTGTCTCCATGATGCTTAGTACCTCATCCAAGTGCCTCATATGCTCTTGCCAAGTCTTGTTGTAGACCAAGATGTCGTCAAAGAAAACCAAGACAGGTTTCCTCAATTGATACTTGAATATGTGATTCATGCAAGACTGAAATGTAGTTGGTGCATTGCTTAGCCCAAATGGCATAACCAAGAACTCAAAATGACCGAAGTGGCATCGAAATTGTGTCTTCTCTATGTCTTGCTCTCGTATGTTGATCTGATGATATCCATAGCGTATATCAATCTTCGAGAATAAAACTGCCCCATGCAGTTCATCCATCAACTCATCGATGCAAGGGATAGTATATTGGTTCTTGATGGTTTTCTTGTTCAAGGACTGGTATTCGATGCATATCCTCATGGTACCATCCTTCTTTAGAACTAAGACAACTGAAGAAGCAAATGGACTACTACCAGCTCGGATGTGTCCCATCGCTAGCAATTCCTTAATTGTTTTCTTTATCTCATCTTTGAACCTCCTAGGATGATGATAGGGTGGTGTGATCATAGGTTTGGCCCCCTCCTCCAACTCAATGGTGTGCTCAAACCCCATGTCAGGTGGTCTCCTTGGTGGAATCAAACCAAAAACCTGTTGATGTCGTCCCAACAAGTTCCTGATCTATGTCTGATATTGTTTTCGACCCTCTGAATCCCTCTATGTAGTGATCAAGCACTCTGCGGCATATGCTACCTCCTCATTCCTGAAGATCCTTTCCATCCTCTTGGAAAAAACTATCCTGTGTGCGCCTGTCTACATGCCCCTCAATACAATCCTCTTCCCATCATTGTCTCTGAACCCCATCTCAAAGGTTTGGTAGTTGGTGGTGATTTTTCCCAAGGTGATCAACCACTAGACTCCCAACACCACATATGTGTCAGATAGGTCAACTACATAAATTTTGTCTCTCACGGTGTAGTTACCTCGCTTTATCTCCAAGTCCAGAACTCTGTCTAGATACTCCACTGTGTGGCCATCTACTACTGCAACATCAAACCCCTCAAACTCCTTCGTCTAAAGTGACTGCCTCGATACCAATGAAGCATCAATGAAGTTGTGGGTGGCCCCACCATCTATCAAGGTGATTTCCCATTGTCCCTAAATAGTCCCTCTGATCCAGAGGGTATAATACCTGGGAACACCATAAAGGGTTGCTATGACTCCTCCCTTTGTTGGTTTCCATATGTTAGCCTTCTAAGGAGGTTGTGGTGCTATTGGTTGTGGGTCCCTGCTGATGTCGATGGTCTCTAGGGAGGCTGATCCTTTGCCTGTGATGGATTCTCCTCTGAGCTAGTGGATCCATTGTCTTTATCCTCCTCCTCACTATCCACATTGTTTGTTTCCACCTCAATATAATGGATCTCTCCCTTGCCCATGCACCTATGGTCTGGGACCCAAGGGTCCTTACAGGTGAAGCAGAGTTTCTTCCTCATAAGCTCTTGCCTCGTCTCATCATCCAAATTATCCTTTCCCTTCCAGTCTCTCTGGAATGGCTTCCTGTCTCGGTCCCTCTGTGGTATGAAGGGTTTGGAAAAGGGTTTAGTCTTCGTAACTGAGTCTACAAAATCTTGAGTGCGTAAGATGGCATCCTGCAAGGTGTGAGGCATGTATGCCTTTACCCATCCTCTCAAGGGTTCTGTGATCCCCTCTGTGAATAACTTAATCAATCTAAGCTCTGAGATATTTTTCATTTCTACTTCTACCCGCTGAAACTCTGTGATGAATGCCTCTGATGTGCTAGTTTTTCTCAATTGGGTTACATCCTTGAAGTGGATCTTTAGATCTCTCCTGTCAAACCTCTCCATGAGTCTCTCTATGAACTCCCTGTAGGAAGTGATGTGACTGTGACCCAATGTCGCCAGTCCATGATGTCACCACTCGTGTGCCTCACCCTCCAAGTGTAGGGTAGAAAAACCAATGGCCTATGTCTCAGTCATTTGGTTGAGTTTCTAGTACGTGTCTAGCTTTTGTACCCAAGCTCTAGCAGTGCATTTAGGCGATCCGTCAAAAGAAGGTATGGTGAGTTTACCAACTTTCCAAATGAAATCTAGGTTATGCCCTTATTCTTTCTATTGTCCTCCTCTCTAAGGCTCTCTCGGGAGGTTCCTAAGTCTGAGTCCACAATACTCGACTAGGGTCATGTCCTAATGGAAGTCATAGCCCAATGCTACATACTCCCTCATGTACTCTGCAATTTCCTCTGCTTGAGTGGGCATCCTCTGTGCTATTGGTTGTTGTGTTGTTGTTGGGGGTACCCTCTGGAAACTAGGGAACAATGGCATGGGAATCCTACTCAAATAGGTGTATGTGTGAGTAGGTGATTGAGGTCCATTGCATGCTCATGATTTCCCATGTGTTGCATGTGGGGCTTGTGTTCCCTGAGTGCCTACTATAGCCAATCTATCATCCATCTACACCAAAGACTGATTCATGGCCTGTTGATTGACTACCTAATTGTTGAGTACCTGCATGAAGGTTTCCTCTAGTTCCATGGGGGGCTTGCCACTTCCATATGGTCTCTCATATATGTCTCCCAACATCCTCTCTACCTCATGTGCTACCTCATGATCTTCCCTTCTCTATGTTTCCCTGTGTGCCTCTTTCTCTTCATTTAAATTAGGAGAAAAAGGGGGGGAATCTGGTTTAGGACTCCTCTTCCTACATCTGTTGTAAGTGACGTATTTTTCAGCTATGTGCTCACAGCCCTCTGGGTCACCTGTTGACCTCATTGTCTTTAGTCATAGGCTGGTAGGACTAAATCTCTAATACCATTGTAATATCCCAGATCCGGCTAGTCTAGGAAATGTTTCTAAGTTGATATGTTTGTTGTCTGACCTGATACACTCGAGGTTTCTGGATGCGTTTAAGATGTGGGTTTATACATGCTTGATGTTTTTCACATGTGTGTGTAGATAATTAATTGTTTGCATCAAATAAATGAGCATACAGATAGTAAATAAGAAAAAAGATTTAAAACCATATATTATAATATTTCTTCAGTTTACAATGACGTATGTGGGTAAATAAAATAATCTCTTGGCTAGATCAGTGACAAAAGGGTCTTATCCAAAATACAATAAGAAAACTAAAACAATATTACCTGATAATAGAAGAATGTTGTGAGATCAATGGATGAGTTGTAATATATGTTGCAAGCTACGACAACTCATACGACAACTGCTGCAAGATTGGAAAGTTCGCCATGGTGGCTAAACTCCTTGGATCTTCCTAGAAAATGTCCCAAATAGTGCACCATGCTCTCTCACTCAGACCTGGTGACTGGAAGGCTGAAAATCGGCCCTCTGCTAATATGTTTGGACCCCAGATGAATCCCCCTAGGAAATGTTCCCCCTCTGCTGCTGGAAACTGTACCCTAGTGATTCCCCCGTCGAAATCGGTTGATATGGGTCTCAAACTCAGTGCCCTAGGCTTCTATGAAATGGGTCGGGATGATTTCCCTAGATGTGATCTAATGATCACTCAAGAATCCCAAATGTGTCCTCCCCAACTATCACACCCTCAATGGCTGAGAAATGCGCTCAAGATGATTTCTTCGTCAGAATTTAATGAGAAATTAGGAAATGGAAGCATCCTACCCTCCTCTCCACTGGGTCGGAGGGAATCCATGGATTCTCCTTGGCTGGGATAATTTGACTCGCTGATGCTCAGAAGTTGTGCCCTCTCTCTAGACAAGTGCGCCCTCACAATTACAACTAGATAATTGTTTTTGAAGTACGATGGAAGATATGGATGATCTTTTTGGTGACTAGGGTGTGTTTCTCAATAGAAAAATCAACCTCTCGGTGTCTTCCTCCTGGAATCCACAATCTCTCTCCTCAGATGTGCCTCTCTCCTCAACTGACAAGTCAATTTTTGCATAATAATGAATTAGGTCACTTTACCCTTTCTTTATAGCTTCCCGAAACCATAATTCGTTGTTGACCTATTTTTATCTTATATGTTTTGTTTTTAGCTCACTTTGACTTAAAAGCACTTTTAGTCACTTTTAGCTCAATGTCACTTTCAAATTATAACACCCTCGGCTGAAGTGACCTCTAGTAACCTTGTTTACCCATGTCTGGCCCTTACTATAGTCTAACAGGGTTGTTTAGACCATTAACCCTCCTCCCTAGAGATCTTATTTGGAAAGGGACATTAGACTTTAGCCCCTTCTTCCCATGAAATGAGGTAAAATCCCTTCTTGGGTCAATATGCTTGAAAAACACAAAAGATGAAGAAACGAAAGGGAAGAAGTATGGAAACTGATAAGTATGTGGGGGGATGGCATGATGACCCTTTAAGGAGATCCCCTAGTACCAACCCTTTTCCCAAGGGTGACCCACTTACTAGGATAACATGTCAACCACCAAGGTGAAATGAGACAAAAGGCATAATTTCCAACTAAATTTTTTTAAAAACAAGAAAGGATCCTTTGCAATATGTTAAAATGCTTCAGTTATTAAAATGACACTTATCATGACACTGGACTTGTTACCTCATGGTGGAAGTCTTGTTTCCATCTGTGGGCCAAGTTGGTGTGGTGGGCATTGTTGTTTTCAATCCATGGTGATGTGTGGTAAGAGGAAGTGATCCAGGTGGATATTGGTGGCCACTCACATATTCCAACTAGCTCCTCTTGACAGTTTTTAGTTCAACATGTTATTTTGTACCTTTTGTAATTGTAGGTTCTACACTTCCAGAGCTATCTAAATCCCTACACATATTCTAAGTGGATACTGGTGGCCTCCCACCTAATCCAATTGGTTTATTTTGTATGTTTTCATGTCAACACATCTTGTTGTACTTCTAGGGTCATTTTGGGGCCCTAAACATTGTTTTCTTGGCTCGCCATAGTCAAACTGTAGACGAAGTTAGAGTTTGATGGTGTAATGTGTATTTCTCTGAAATACCTTTCCAACATGCTATCACACGTCTAAAATGGAGGTCGTATGCAAAAGTTACGACCCCGAGAAGTTGAGGTACCAACTTACCCATAGGGGCCCACATGAATTTTCGTGTTTCATCTCCTAGGGTTAGGTTTTTGGATGTATAGGGTTTTGGAATTTATGAGTAATATCAAAAAGGCCTCTGGAGCCTCATTGTAATCATTCTGATCAAACGAATGTGTGTAGTAGCAACATCTCTTATCAGAGATAGCTACCACCATTCGAGCGAGTGTTTTAGTTCTGTAGTTTTATAGTTTCATCCTATTTCATTTATTCAATAGAAGATATTGTTCACTGGATATCTCTGTTGTTCTTCATATCTTTGTGTTTATTGTATTCAGTTTGTTAATCAGTTTGTTCCACCCCTANTCGCTCGAATGGTGGTAGCTATCTCTGATAAGAGATGTTGCTACTACACACATTCGAGCGAGTGTTTTAGTTCTGTAGTTTTATAGTTTCATCCTATTTCATTTATTCAATAGAAGATATTGTTCACTGGATATCTCTGTTGTTCTTCATATCTTTGTGTTTATTGTATTCAGTTTGTTAATCAGTTTGTTCCACCCCTAAATCTGGATCAGTGGTATCAGAGCGGTTTTCTCTTCATTTATTTTTCTTCATGCATGTCCCCAACAAGATCCGGGTACAAGAAGTTGGGAATTGAACCAATCAATTCATTGCAAGATCGATCATGCCGAGCCTAAAAACAACCCATGGGGGATGAAAAGAAAGATGATGGAGCATGAGATCCTTTTAAAATATTGCTCGAGGAATCCCTCACATGACAAAGGAATGAAATAATGGACAACTTTGTGCAGATCCTTTGATGACTGCCCACAGGAGAAGCATCTTCATCAAGTGGCCATGCAACCCCCTTCAAGGTACAGGTGAATTTTTATATTCCATTATTTGAAGAACTAATAGATGCGGATGTTGTAGATAAATGGTTGAATCTACTAGAAGGGTATTTTTCGGTCCACGATTTTTTCGATAGGGAAAATATTACTTTTTCACTCCTCAAGGTCATCCCCCATGTTAAGGACTAGTGGGATACTTACTGTTAGCAAAGGGCCATAGAGGGATCTACAATATTTATGGTTTCCCCTACATGGAATTCCTTTCGGGATGCCATTAAAAAATAGTACTACCTCATTGGAAGCTACGAGGACTAGTATACCCGATGGACCACCCTACGTCAAGAAAGGGACTAGACAGTACCAAATTTCACCAATATTTTCCATAGCATGAGCACCAAATTGGGTATCAAAGACTCTAAGTGACATCTGGTGCTCAAATACCATCGCTATTTGCATAGATACATTCAAACAAAAATGGATTTTATGGACATCACCTCATTGGGTACGACTTATAGATATGTCGTCAAGATCGAGCAAAAATTTAAGCAGAAGAGGTGAGAGTTTGGATCTGCAAACCCCTCATAGCTGAAGCAAGGAAAAGGTGGGCCCAACCCACACAACAAGGGACAAAGAAAAGATGGCCACTCTTAGGACAACCAGTCTAAGCTGAAACACAAGAAGGGTAATGAAAACATGAAGAAGGACACAGGAAAATGGTGTGAGTACAATAAAATCCATTGGCACAACACTGACGAATGTTACTCCAAGCACTTACTTGTGGCCAAGATAAAGGCATCCAAGTCTGAGGTCGATTCTGATTCTAAATCAAATCCATAAGGAGGGAAGTGGATTATCAATGTTGAACCCATTTCCACTGTCACTGCCACCAAAGTCCAACCAAGTGAACTAGAAAAACCAGAGGAAGGGGGACGCCTTTGTCACTCACAGATGTGGGTAAATGGGGCTCTGCTTAATTTAATTGTCGATAGCAGCAGTCAAAAGAACCTGATCTCTACAAAGGTTGTCAAGTGATTGGACCTGCCAATGACACTGCACCCACAACCCTACACCATCGGTTGGATTCTCCAAGGAAGAGATCTTTGTGTCATCCAACAGTGTCGTCTGTCCTATGGAATCAAGCCCTTCAAAGATGAGGTATTATGTGATATTTATGCCCTTGAATTTTGTGATGTTCTTTTAGGACAACCATATTTGTCGAAGCATCATGTTGTGTATGAGTCTAGACCCTGTAGTGTTATTATTACTTTGGGTAGATGATTGTATAGGATACCAGAGGTAGCACCGCCTATGGCTATTTCTTTAATCTTTGCGAAGCAATGCAGTAAGGTCATTTCACAGACCGAGAAGTTCGTTTTCTTTGTGATCTGTGCTCACAGTAAGTAGAATGTTTCTACCACATTCGTCGCCTCTTCACAAAGCCTCTCTTTACACCAGAAGTAAGTGGACATGATCGTGGAAGAGTACAGAGAAATCTTCTCCTCACCCACCGGGGTATCGATGCACTACCAAGTCAAGCATCCAATTGACCTGACCCTCGGTGCACCTCTACCTCATGGTCCAATATATCATCACTCGTTGATGGAAACTGACGAAATTAGGCATCAGATCCAAGATCTTCTTCAAAAGGGGCACATCAAACCCATCTCCTCCCCTTGCGGAAACCTAATTGTACTGCTACAGAAGAAGGACGAGACCTGACAACTCTGCATTGATTACAAAGCATTAAAGAAAATCACCATCATGAACCGGTACCCAATTCCCAGGATTGATGACCTTCTTTACCAACTCAAGGGGGAAAATTTATTCAACAATATTGAACTAAAGTCTGGCTACCACCAGGTTCCCATCGAACCAACTGATGTATGGAAGACAATGTTCAAATCTAAAGAATGTCTCTTCGAATGGCTGGTCATGCCCTTTGGCTTAACAAATGCACCAACCACTTTCATGAGGTTGATGGATGATGTATTGAGACCCTTCACCAACTCTTTTGTGGTGATATATTTGGATGACATCCTCATCTTAAACAGAACTTGGGAGGAGCACATGAGGCATATTCAATAGGTTTTGATCATTCTATGACAACACAAGCTATATGAAAACTTGGAAAAATGATCCTTTGCCATGAATAGGATACAATACTTGGGCTACATTGTTGATGAGCATAGGGTACATGTTGATCCACCCAAGATCCAAGTCATTCGTGACTGGCCAACCCTGGCCACACTAACCGAGCTTCAGAGCTTCTTGAGACTAGCCAACTTCTACCGACGATTCGTGTTGGATTAATCCATATTGCATGGGCCCTCAACCAAGTGACCAAGGGAAGTGGCAAGAAAAGTTCCTGTGGGGGAAGGAACAACAACGAGCATTCGATGATTTGAATCATCGCTTTTCCTCAGCTCCACTACTTTCCTTTCATGATCTACAACAACCGTTCAAGATTGAGACGGGTGCATCTAACTATGATGTAGGCGCAATTCTCACTCAACATGGTCATCTGGTGGAATACCATAGTGCGACACTCTCAGATACTCTCCAGAAATACCCCACCTATGACAAGGAAATGTATTCCATTGTACAAGCCTATCGTTAATGGAAACATTACATTCTGGGAAAGGCGACGATCATCCAAACTGATCACAAGCCTCTGTAGTTCATACAGACATAGGGGAAATTGTAGAACGACTGCCATCAGAAGTGGTCCACCTACTTGCAGCAGTTCCATCTCAACATCAAGTATAAGACATGGAGCTCAAATCATGTCGTTGACTGCCTCAGTCGACCTCCCATGGCTGCACTCAAGATTGTGCTCCATTCCTGTGGACATGAGGCATCTGAGTGGCCCCAACTTTATCAACAAGATCCAGACTTCACCAGCACCTATCATCTCTTGGGTACAGGCGTGAATGTCACCAATTTTCACATTCAGGACGGATTGTTATGATCTCTGGGCCATCTTTGTGTTCCTGCAAGCGAGCGTGTAAAGATGATTTGGGAATCTGACTACATTCGGATGGCAAGAAATTTTGACATGGAGAAAATTGTGGTCATTCTACAGAAACATTTTTATTGGCCAAAACTTTGACAGGACGTCAACAAAAATATCAGGTCTTTCACTGCCTGTGCCATTTCCAAGCCAACCATCAAGAAGCAAGGCTTATACACCCCTCTTCCTACTCCCGAGAAGCCTTAGGAATCCATCTCAATGGATTACATGTTTGTCCTCCCGCCCACCAAGCAAGGCAATGATTGTGTATTTGTGGTTGTTGATCAGTTTTTGAAGATGGCCATCCTCACAGCCTACAAGAAGAATATCACAGCAACAGATACTACCAAGCTCTTCTTCGAACGAGTGTGGGTCCATTTTGGGATACCACAGACCATCATCTTCAATCGGGACGGTAGGTTCCTCAACACATTTTGGTTGAGTCTCTAGTCATTGTTGGACACCAAGGTCACTAAATACACTGCTTTCCACACCTAAATAGACGGCCAAACAGAGATCATAAATTGCATGATTGTGCACGTCCTGCACATGTACAAATCTAAGCATCCACATTCATGGGATGAGAGTCTCTCCTATGTTCATCACAGTTACAAAAGGGCTCTCCATAGCTCCACCGACCATATCCCATTTAAGGTTGGGATAGGATTCCAACCCTTGGGTCCCAATGATTTTTCACTACCTCTTTCCACCACATAGACAAACTCTTCCCATGTTCAGTATGAGACCGACAAAGCCACCAGATCCATTGAGTGGATTCAGGACATCCACCAACAACTCCATGAGATTTTGTAGAAATCCAATGCTAAGTACAAGCAACGCTATGATTAACATAGTGTACTACATCAGTTTCAGGTTGGAGACAAAGTCTGGTTACATTTGCAAAAGGAGTGTATTACATGGCCCCATCGAAATCTATTCCCACTTCACTATGGGCCTTACACTATCACAAAGGATGTGGGTAGCAATGTTTTTGAGCTCAACACTCCACCCTTCCTTGGCTTGCACCCAGTGTTCAATGTGGACCTCCTTTGACCATATTTTCCACCATTATTGGACACCTTAGATATCTTTGAACAAATGACACCAACAAAGATCAACCCCAACTGCATAGCACAAGCATCCACTGATCAGAAAATGGACACATAGGTCAAGGACACTCGCCATCAGAGGATCCAGCTTTATCGGGTTTCGAGGTAGGGCAACTCCTACACCAAGGCAACTGGCTCACCCAGGGCCAAAATAAGTAGAATTTTCCTCACTTGATGGGGGAACTAAATTCAATGGAGACCATTTCTTCATAAGGGGAGAGGATTGATCCAGGTGGATATTGGTAGCCACCCACCTATTCCAACTGGCTCCTCTTGATTGTTTTTAGTTCAACACGTTTTTCTGTACTTCTTTGTAATTGTGGGTTATACACTTCCAGATTTTTCTAAATCCCTACACATATTCTAGGTGGATACTGGTGGCCTCCCACCTAAAATAATTGGCTTATTTTGTATGTTTTCATGTCAGCACATATTACTATACTTCCAGGTCTATTTTGGGGCCCTAAACATTGTTTTTTTGGTTCGCCATAGTAAAACTATAGAAAAACTTAGAGTTTGATGATGTAATGTGTAGTTCTCTGAAATACCTTTCCAACGGGTTATCATGCGCCTAAAACGGAGGTCGTATGCAAAAGTTACAACCACGGGAAGTTGAGGCACAAACTTACCCATAGGGTCCCACATAACTTTTGGCGTTTCATCTCCTAGGGTTAGGTTTTTTTATGTCTAGGGTTTTGGAATTCATAAGTAATATCAAAAAGGCCTGGGGATCCTCATTGTAATAATTCTTCTCAGATGAATGCCCGTATCAGCCACATCTCTTCTCAGAGATATCTACCACCATTCGAGCATGTTGTTTCAGTTCTGCAATTTTACAGTTTCATCATATTTCATTTATTCAATAGAATATATTGTTCACTGGATATCTTTGTTGTTGTTCATATCTCTATGTTTATTGTATTTAGTCTAGTAATCAGTTCGTTCCGCCCCTAAATCTGGATCTGGAAGGGATTTGTCTCCTCATATGGCTCTCGACACTCCATGTCTGCAACCTACGAGCCTCGGGACATCATCTCCTTAGTTACCCCTAGAAATGGGGGGTAACAGGTACTAATAAGTTGTATCTCATGAATGAAAATTTAAAAAGAGAATTTCTATTAAATTTTCTAGCATCAAATGTTACTATTGTTAGACAAGGAGGAAATAAAATAACTCTACTTACAATGAAGCTTGACACATTTGACATTTGTCAGAATGCATGATATAAATCTTATGAAACAAAAAGGAGCACTTTTTATCATTTTAAGGATATTTTTAGAAATGGTGACTTGAAGAAAATGAAGGACAATAGTAGATTACAAAAATCCATTTCAAATACTATTGCAAGAGTGGCTAGTGTTAGTAGGGATGGCAGGATGGGGGGATCATCCTTGATATTGACAGAAATGTAGAAAAATCACATGCTTGGGGTCTCGAAAAGGAGACAAAAAGTAAAGCAGAAGCCTACACACTTTATCCAGGTATCCTTTTAGCCAAAGGAGCTATACTAATCTCTTGGATTGTAAACAGGGATTCAAGCATAATAACCAACCACATGGTCTTGAAAATAGTCCCCACAGATAGTGAACTTTCCTCAATCATATCTTAAGTTTAGAAAGAGATGGGTAATATACACAAGGTTTTGTTTTATTAGGTTATTTGAGAGTTCAATCATCAAGTAGATTCATTGGCCAATGAAGTGGTCATTTAAAACCCTGAAGTCAATAGGAAAAATGATGGGTAGTGCCTCCAACCTATCCCCTAACAACATCAAAAACCTTTGATTATGAAGACAAGGATACTCAACTTGTCAATTAATTTCCACTTGGTAGTAAATCATTTCCACTAGATTTCAAGCATATGGTATAGTTTCAAAAGGATGTGCACTCCCCTCTCTCGCATCGATGGATTAATGGTTGCTTCATCTCTTGAACCAATTGTTAAAGGGTTTTTTAAGAAATGTGGGATAATGGTTTGCAGTGAGGTTAGGACTCAATGTCTTTTTCAATGCAAAGGGGAAGTTCACCTGGCCATCTTGGCAAGACCTCTCTTTGACTTCGGTTAGTTCTCAGGAACTTCAATTTATCCGAGTTTTCCTCAAGATGTGAAGTAGTAATATATTATTGGTATTGGCCCTCGAGGGAAATGTGATGTTGTTACTTGGTCTTGTGTGTGGTTCTGGGAAAGGTTTTATGTGTGACTCTGGTATTTGTTCAAGACACATGTTTTTTCTAGAGTTTGTTTGGCATATACTCGTCTCACTGCCAGGTTCTTCTCTACATTTGAGAGTCTTTCTATGTGGTTTATCTCTAGCACATTTTTAATTATGATCCCCGAGACACCTTTTTCCATAGTTTTGGGAAATTCTTGTTATTTGGCACTTATCTATGGACAAAGGGATTTACATTTGAATCCTAGAAATAGGTGGATCACTGGGAATTCTCTTTTGTTTTTTTTTTAATTCGAGTCTTGCACTATACCATATAATATTTGGTCCAATTTATTTTCGAGGTTTGTTGATCATATGGATTACAGAGAGGCACATGAATTTAGGAGGGTATTGAGAAGACACGAGTCAATTCAATACAACATATATTCCCTTTTCTAAGTGACCTCCAAGGTCTGTGAGAGAAAACATCAGTGCACCTCATAGACAACTATGATTATGAATACCCTTGTACAACAAAAACAAAATAAAATGATGAATTGGAAGTTGAGTGTAATATGTTGAGAAATAAGGTTATTAATTTGAATAAAGATTCACATTTAGTAGCTTCTAGCCATAGAATGTCCACAAACTCTGTTCAAGCAAGCCTAAAGGAATAAAACATAGTTCATCAGATACTAAAAGATATGTAATTGGAGACTTAGAACTCCCCCCTACATCATGGGCAAGAAGAAGCAGTTAGTTGCCATGTTTTCTGATAAGTTTTTATGTTTATCAAAGTAATTAGAATTTTAGGCATTTTTTTAAGTTGTACACCTACAAGTTTTTATGCAATAATCAATAGGATGTGATATATATAAACTTTTGTAATTTTTTCTCTGTGACTTTTGGAAGCTTTCGATCCCATTTGGAAACTCGGGATAGTTGTTTTTTTATACTTTGGTGTTCAAATTTTGCTACAACCTTTATGATACAAGTTTCCCAGTTTTGGTTTTAAAAAAAGGACAATGGCTAGTGTTAGTAAGATTGTGCACAAAATTTAGTAAGGCTCCACTTCTAACATGCTTAATACATCAATATGGAACAAGGGCACCTCTTAGATAATTGCCTTCAAATATGACTCAAGCTTGACTTCTAAAAAAAGGTAAAGGTAAAGAGGACATGGGTAGATTGGGTCTTCCTTAAGTGCCATAATCCCATTTCAGCACAATAATGACAAGTCAAATTTTAGATTTTGCGATTGCAAAGAATAATTTTTTTTCAATGTGTAATGATTGTGTCTCAATCACCACAAACTTAAAGCCAATATTGATCCATAGAAAGTAGAATGGTTGTAGATAGTTCAAATGGCCCGTAATAACTATATCATAGGTTGTCACAAATGTGTACTATGCCCACAAATTAAATTTAAAGAAGCATCCCAACATTTACTTGAGCATTGTGCATGACAAGATGGACAAGAAAAAGACTTTTATACCAAGGTTGTGTAAGAAGGAAAAGTCTATGAGTAGTGTCATGAATCCCCAACGTTCTTTAACTGACATGCCAACCTTTCTTTTTTGGAAATGGGTTCAAACTTCACTATGATTTGATTATCCAAATGCCTCAAGGATCTTGAAGAACCATTGATGGATTGAAATGGAGATTTGTTGTACAATAGGGGATTCATATCAAACTATCATTGCATGATGCTCTATTACAAACTATGTCTTATGAAAAATGTTTGGTCTACAAGAAATATGATATGCAAGTTATTGAGGTAAGTGTTTATAACACAAATTGTTATAGGTAAAATAGAAAACCACCACCAGTGTTATTCATGTAAATGGATACTTATGCAGGCGATAATAAAAAAATGCCATGTGTTTGCATCTACATCCCTTTTAAAAACAATAAGGAAGTTTGATATTATTGAAGTTGGTTTCCTCCTAGTGGGACACATACATGAAGACAAAGATGGAACTTATGGGAGGTTATCAAATTAAATAAAGTATAAAGACATTTTTCAGTATCGAAGATGATGGACACTTGTACGACATGTGACAACCACAATTCCTTCATCCCATATATAATTGATTAATTCTTTAACTTCAAGAACTTTGTGGATCCACACCTATTGGACAATAAATACAAAATAGTTGGTATTAAAAGATGTCAATAGTTCAAATTCTATGTTCATGGCACACCAATTATGCAATAGAAAGTCTTTGGAAATCTCTAGGAATTCAAAATTTAGAAATTTCACCTCTTTATCTAGAGGTTTCTTAGATCTTAAACCTGCGAATTTTCAACCTTGAAGATGTTATGAAATAAATACAAAACAATAGAAACAACAAACAATATTTCAATTCTTAACAACCCCAAACTTCTAGGTAATCCAAGAGAAAGGAGATTGAAGTGTTGCGATAAGTTTTATCCATCTAGGGAAATCTTATCATGTATAAACCACAGCTGAAAAAACTTATTTATAACAATAAATACAACAACAAATAACCCCTTATCTTCTTCAATTACAATGATAAATCACTTACCATAATTTCCCTTAACTTATGTCAAATTAACAAGACACATATAGCTAGAAATTATGAACCATGAAGAACATAGATGGCTGAAAAATCGATTCTACAATTTACGCAAGTATTGGACAGTTGAAAACTTCATTAATATGCATAAGAGCAAGTTTATGTACATATCATTGACTTGCCACAAGGCTATGTAAATCGTCTAGCTCTCCAAAACCCAAGCTAGGAAAAAGAAAGAAAACCATAACTTAACTAAGGAGATCCAACAAGCATCAATCACCCAAGCAATCCCTCTAAGGCAAGATGTATCCTCTTATTCTTCTCTTCACCAAGTACAACCCATGGTTTCATCTCAAATCCCTAATCTCCAAATCTATAAGGGATGAAACCCTAACTCTTGTCTTCAAGATACTCCAACAATATCAAGAAACCCAAGTGACTCCAAGAGGGAGAGAGGTCAAGTACATAAGAAGATGCA
>JASDQU010242890.1:81423-115532 GCA_032191745.1 Picea mariana
ATGTAGTGATCAAGCACTCTACAGCATATGCTACCTCCTCATTCCTGAAGATCCTCTCCATCCTCCTTGACAAAACTATCATGTGTGCCCCTGTCTAGATGCCCCTCAGTATAATATTCTTCCCATCATTGTCTCTGAACCCCATCTTCAAGGTTTGGTAGTTGGTGGTGATTTTTCCCAAGGTAATCAACCACTAGACTCCCAACACCACATATGTGTCAGATAGTCAACTACATAAATTGTGTCTCTCGTGATGTAGTTACCTAGCTTTATCTCCAAGTCCAGAACTCTGTTTAGACACTCCACTGTGTGGACATCTACTACTGCAACATCAAACCCCTCAAACTCCTCTGTCTGAAGTGCCTTCCTCAATACCAATGAAGCATCAATGAAGTTGTGGGTGGCCCCACCATCTATCAGGGTGATTTCCAATTGTCCCTAAATAGTCCCTCTAATCCAGAGGTGTAATACCTGAGAACACCAGGAAGGGTCGCTATGACTCCTCCCTTTGTTGGTTTATGTATGTTAGTCTTCTAAGGAGGCTGTGGTGATATTGGTGGGTGGGTCCCTATTGATGTCGATGGTCTCCAGAGAGGTTGATCCTCTGCCTATGATGGATTATCCTCTGAGCTAGTGGATCTATTGTCTTTATACTCCTCCTCACTATCCACATTGTTTGTTGCCACCTCAATATAATGGATCTCTCCCTTGCCCATGCACCTATGGTTTGGGACCCAAGGGTCCTTATAAGTGAAGCAGAGTTTCTTCCTCATAAGCTCTTGCCTTGTCTCATCATCCAAATTCTCCTTTCCCTTCCACTCTCTCTGGAATGGCTTCCTGTTTCAGTCCCTCTGTGGTACGAAGGGTTTGGAAAAGGGTTCAGTCTTCGTAACTGATTCTGCCAAATCTCGAGTGCGTAAGATGGCATCCTGCAAGGTGTGAGGCCTATATGCCTTTACCCATCCTCTCAAGGGTTCTGTGAGCCCCTCTATGAATAACTTAATCAATCTGGGCTCTAAGATATTTGTCATTGCTACTTCTACCCACTGAAACTCTATGATGAATGCCTCTGATGTGTCAAATTTTCTCAATCAAGTTAGATCCCTAAAGTGGATCTCTGGATCTCTCCTGTCAAACCTGTCCATGAGTATCTCTATGAACTCCCTATAGGAAGTGATGTGATTGTGACCCAATTTCATTGGTCCATGATGTCACCACTCGTGTTCCTCACCCTCCAAGTGTAAGGTAGCGAAACCGATGGCCTATGTCTCGGTTATTTGGTTGTGTTTCTAGTATGTGTCTAACTTTTGTAGGCAAGCTCTGCAGTGCATTTAGGTGATCTTTCAAAAGAAGGTATGGTGAGTTTACCAACTTTCCAGATGAAATCCAGGTGATGCCCCTATTGTTGCTATTGTCCTCCTCTCTAAGGCTCTCTTGGGAGGTTCCTAAGTCTGAGTCCACAATACTCGACCAGGGTCATGTCCTAATGGAAGTCATAGCCCAATGCTACATACTCCCTCATGTACTCTGCAATGTCCTCTACTTGAGTGGGAATCCTCGGTGTTATCAGTTGTTGTGTTGTTGTTGGGGGTACCCTCTGGAAACTAGGGAACAATGGCATGGGAATCCTACTCAAATAGGTGTATGTGTGAGTAGGTGATTGAGATCTACTGCCTGCTCGTGATTTCCCATGCGCTGCATGTGGGGCTTGTGTGCCTTGAGTTCCTACTATAGTCAATCTATCATCCATCTACACCAAAGACTGAGTCATGTCCTATTGATTGACTACCTAATTGTTGAGTACCTGCATGAATTTTTCCTCTGGTTCCATGGGGGCCTTGCCACTTTCATATGGTCTCTCATATATCTCTCCCAACATCCTCTCTGCCTCATATGTTGCCTCGTGATCTTCCCTTCTTTCTGCTTCCATGTGTGCCTCTTTCTCTTCCTCTAAATTGGGATAAAAAGGGGGGGAATTTAGTCTAGGTCTCCTCTTCCTACATCTGTTGTAAGTGACGTATTTGTCAGCTACGTCCTCACGGCCCTCTGGGTCACCTGTTGACCTCATTGTCTTTAGTCATAGGCTGGCAGGACTAAATCTCTAATACCATTGTAATATCCCATATCCGGCTAGTCTAGGAAATGTTGCTAAGTTGATATGTTTGTTGTCTGACCTGATACATTGGGGGTTTTTGGATGCGTTTAAGCTATGGGTTTATACATGCTTGATGTTTTTCGCATGTGTGTGTAGATAATTAATTGTTTGCATCAAATAAATGAGCATACAGATAGTAAATGAGAAAAAAGATTTAAAACCATATATTATGATGTTTCTTCAGTTTGTAATGATGTATGTGGGTAAATAAAATAATCTCTCGGCTAGATCAGTGACAAAAGGATCTTAGCCAAAATACAATAAGAAAACTAAAACAATAAAACCCGGTAATAGAATAATGTTGCGAGATCAATGGATGAGTTGTAAGATCTGTTGCAAGCTACGACAACTCATACGACAACTGTTGTAAGATTGGAAAGTTCGCCATGGTGGCTAAACTCCTTGGATCTGCTTGGAAAATGTCCCAAATAGTGCGCCATGCTCTCTCACTCAGTCTTGGTGACTAGAAGGATGAAAATTGGCCCTCTGCTAATATGTTTGGAGCCTGGATGAATCCCCCTTAGAAATATTCCCCCTCTGCTGCTGGAAACTACACCCTAGTGATTCCTCCATCGAAATTGGTTGATATGGGTCTCAAACTGAGTGCCCTAGGAAACTATGAAATGGGTAGGGAGGATTTCCCTAGATATGATCTAATGATCACTCGAGAATCCCATATGTGTCCTCCCCAACTATCACACCCTCAATGGCTGAGAAATGAACCCAAGATGATTTCTCCATCGGAATTTAATGAGAAATTAGGAAATGGAAGCATCCTACCCTCCTCTCCACTGGGTCGGAGGGGAATCCCTGGATTCTCCCTGGCTGGGATAATTCGACTCGTTGATGCTCAGAAGTTGTGCCCTCTCTCTAGACAAGTGCGCCCTCACAATTGCAATTGGATAATTGTTTTTGAAGTATGATGGAAGATATGGATGATCTTTTCGGTGACTAGGGTGTGTCTCTCAACAGCAAAATCAACCTCTCGGTGTCTTCCTCCTGGAATCCACAATCTCTCTCCTCAGATGTGCCTCTCTCCTCAACTAGCAAGTCAAATTCTACATAATAATGAATTAGGTCACTTTACCCTTTCTTTATAGCTTCCCGAAACCATAATTCGTTGTTGACCTATTTTTAGCTTATATGTTCTATTTTTAGCTCACTTTGACTTAAAATCACTTTTAGTCACTTTTAGCTCAATGCCACTTTCAAATTATAACACCCTTAGCTGAAGTGACCTCTAGTAACTTTGTTTACCCATGTATGGCCCTGACTATATTCTAACGGGGTTGTTTAGACCATTAAGCCTCCTCTCTAGAGCTCTTATTTGGAAAGGGACATTAGACTTTAGCCCCTTCTTCCCATGAAATGAGGTAAAATCCCTTCTTGGGTCAATATGCCTGAAAAACACAAAAGATGAGGAAACGAAAAGGAAGAAGTATGGAAACTGATAAGTATGTGGGGGGATGGCATGATGACCCTTTAAGGAGATCCCCTAGTAGCAACCCTTTTCCCAAGGGTGACCCACTTACTAGGATAACATGTCAACCACCAAGGTGAAATGAGACAAAAGGCATAATTTCCAACTAAATGTTTTTAAAAACAAGAAAGGATCCTTTGCAATATGTTCAAATGCTTCAGTTATTAAAATGACACTTATCATGACACTGGACTTGTTACCTCATAGAGAAAGTCTTGTTTCCATCTGTGGGCCAAGCTGGTGTGGTGGGCGTTGTTGTTTTCAATCCATGGTGATGTGTGGTAAGAGGAAGTGATCCAGGTGGATCTTGGTGGCCACCCACATATTCCAACTAGCTCCTCTTGATAGTTTTTAGTTTAACACGTTATTCTGTACTTTTTGTAATTGTAGGTTCTACACTTCCAGAGCTATCTAAATCCCTACACATATTCCAGGTGGATACTGGTGGCCTCCCACCTAATCCAATTGGTTTATTTTGTATGCTTTCATGTCAACACATCTTGTTGTACTTCCAAGGTCGTTTTGGGGTCCTAAACATTGTTTTTTTGGCTCGCCATAGTCAAACTATAGATGAGTCAGAGTTTGATGATGTAATGTGTAGTTCTCTTAAATACCTTTCCAACATGCTATCACGCGCCTAAAACGGAGGTCGTATGCAAAAGTTACGACTCCAGGAAGTTGAGGTACCAACTTACCCATAGGGACCCATATGACTTTTCGTGTTTCATCTCCTAGGGTTAGGTTTTTGGACGTCTAGGGTTTTGGAATTCATGAGTAATATCAAAAAGGCCTCTGGAGCCTCATTGTAATCATTCTGATCAGACGAATGTGCATAGCAGCAACATCTCTTCTCAGAGATAGCTACCACCATTCGAGCGAGTGTTTTAGTTCTGCATTTTTACAGTTTCATCCTATTTCATTTATTCAATAGAAGATATTGTTCACTGGATATCTCTGTTGTTCTTCATATCTCTTTGTTTATTGTATTCATTTTGTTAATCAGTTCATTCCACCCCTAAATCTGGATCAATGGTATCAGAGCAGTTTTCTCTTCATTTCTTTTTTTGCATGCATGTCCCCGACAAGATCCGGGTACAAGAAGTTGGGAATTGAACCAATCAATTCGTTGCAAGATCGGTCACGTCGAGCCCAAAAAAAACCCATGGGGGATGAAAAGAAAGATGATGGAGCATGAGATCCTTTTAAAATGTTGCTCGAGGAATCCCTCACATGACAAAGGAATGAAATCATGGACAACTTTGAGCAAATCCTTTGACGGCTGCCCATAGAAGAAGCATCTTCATCAAGCGGCCATGCAACCCCCTTCAAGGTACAGGTAAATTTTTATATTCCATTATTTGAAGAACTAATAGATGCAAATGTTGTAGATAAATGGTTGAATCTGCTAGAAGGGTATTTTTCAGTCCACGATTTTTCCGATAGGGAAAATATTACTTTTTCACTCCTCAAGGTCGTCCCCCATGTTAAGGACTAGTGGGATACTTACTCTGAGCAAAGGGCCATAGAGGGATCTACAATATTTATGGTTTCCCCTACATGGGATTCCTTCTGGGATGCCATTAAAAAATAGTACTACCTTGTTGGAAGCTACGAGGACCAGTATACCTGATGGACCACCCTGCATCAACAAAGGGACCAGACAGTACCATATTTCACCAATATTTTCCATAGCATGAGAACCAAATTGGGTATCAAAGACTCTAAGCGACATCTGGTGCTCAAATACCATCGCTATTTGCATAGATACATTCAAACAAAAATGGATTTTATGGACATCGCCTCATTGGGTACGACTTATAGATATGTCGTCAAGATCAAGAAAAAATTTAAGCAGAAGAGGTGAGAGTTTGGATCTGCAAACCCCTCATAGCTGAAGCAAGGAAAAGGTGGGCCCAAACCACATGACAAGGGACAGAGAAAACATGGCCACTCTTAGGACAACCATTCTAAGCCGAAACAAAAGAAGGGTAATGAAAACATGAAGAAGGACACGGGAAAATGGTGTGAGTACAATAAAATCCACTGGCACAACACTGATGAATGTCGCTCCAAGCACTCACTTGTGGCCAAGCTAAAGGCGTCCAAGTTCGAGGCTTATTCTGATTCTAAATCAAATCTAGAAGGAGGGAAGTGGATTATCGATGTTGAACCCAGTTCCAATGTCATTGCCACCAAAGTCCAACCAAGCGAACTAGAAGAACCAGTGGAAGGGGGACGCCTTTTTCACTCACAGATGTGGGTAAATGGGGCTCCGCTTAATTTAATTGTCGATAGCAGCAGTCAAAAGAACTTGATCTCAACAAAGGTTGTCAAGTGATTGGACCTGCCAATGAAACCGCACCCACAACCCTACACCATCGGTTGGATTCTCCAAGGAAGAGATCTTTGTGTCAGCCAACAGTGTCGTTTGCCCTATGGCATCAAGCCCTTCAAAGACGAGGTATTGTGTGATATTTCTTCCCTTGAATTTTGTGATGTTATTTTAGGACAACCATATTTGTTGAAGCATCATGTTTTGTATGAGTCTAGACCCTGCAGTGTTATTATTACTTTGGGTAGATGATCGTATAGGATACCAGAGGTAGCACCACCTACGACTATTTCTTTAATCTCTGCAAAGCAATGTAGTAAGGTCATTTCACAGACTGAGAAGTTCATTTTCTTTATGATCTGTGCTCACATTAAGTAGAATGTTTCCGCCACATTCGTCACCTCTTCACAAAGCCTCCCTTTACACCAGAAGTAAGTGGACATGATCGAGGAAGAGTACAGAGAAATCTTCTCCTCACCCACCGGGGTATCGACGCACTGCCAAGTCAAGCATCCAATTGACCTGACCTCGATGCACCTCTACCTCATGGTCCAATATATCATCGCTCATTGATGGAAACTGACGAAATTAGGCATCAGATCTAAGAGCTTCTTCAAAAGGGTCATATCAAACCCATCTCCTTCCCTTGCGGAAACCCTATTGTACTGGTGCAGAAGAAGGACGGGACCTGACAACTCTGCATTGATTACAGAGCATTAAAGAAAATCATTTTCATGAACCGGTACCCAATTCCCAGGATTGATGACCTTCTTTACCAACTCAAGGGGGAAAATTTATTCAACAAGATTGAACTAAAGTCTGGCTACTACCAGGTTCCCATCGAACCAACTTATGTATGGAAGACAATGTTCAAATCTAAAGAAGGTCTCTTCGAATGGTTGGTCATGCCCTTTGGATTAACAAATGCACCAACCACTTTCATGAGGTTGATGGATGATGTATTGAGACCCTTCAACAACTCTTTTGTGGTGGTTTATTTGGATGATATCCTCATCTTCAGCAGAACTTGGGAGGAGCACATGCGACATATTCAACAAGTTTTGATCACTCTACGACAACACAAGCTATATGCAAACTTGGAAAAATGATCCTTTTCCATGAATAGGATCCAATACTTAGGCTACATTGTTGATGAGCATAGGGTACATGTTGATCCACCCAAGATCCAAGTCATTTGTGACTGGCCAACCCTGGCCACACTAACCGAGCTTCGGAGCTTCTTGAGACTGGCCAACTTCTACCGACGATTTGTGTTGGGATTATTCCATATTGCATGGGCCCTCAACCAAGTGACCAAGGGAAGTGGCAGGGAAAAGTTCCAGTGGGGGAAGGAACAACAACGAGCATTCAATGACCTGAAGCATCGCTTGTCCTCAGCTCCACTACTCTCCTTTCATGATCTACAACAACCATTCAAGATTGAGACTGATGCATCTGACTATGATGTAGGCGCAATTCTCACTCAACATGGTCATCTGGTGGAATACCATAGTGCGACACTGTCAGATATCGTCCAGAAATACCCCACCTATGACAAGGAAATGTATTCCATTGTACAAGCCTATCGTTAATGGAAACATTACATTCTAGGAAAGGAGACGATCATCCACAATGATCACACGCCTCTGTAGTTCATATAGACATAGTGGAAATTGTAGAACAACCGCCATCAGAAGTGGTCCACCTACTTGCAACAGTTCCATCTCAACATCAAGTATAAGACCTGGAGCTCAAATCGTGTCGTTGACTGCCTCAGTTGGCCTCCTGTGGCTGCACTCACTACTGTGCTCCATTTCTGTGGACATGAGGCATCTAAGTGGCCCCAACTTTATCAACAAGATCTAAACTTCACCAGCACCTATCATCTCTTTGGTACAGGACTGAATGTCACCAATTTTCACATTCAAGATGGATTGTTATGATATCTGGGCCATCTCTGTGTTCCTGCAAGCGAGCGTGTAAAGATGATTTGGGAATTCGACTACATTCAAATGGCAGGACATTTTGACGTGGAGAAAATTGTGGTCATTCTACAGAAACATTTTTATTGGCCAAAACTTTGACAGGACGTCAACAAAAATATCATGTCTTTCACTGGCTGTTCCATTTCCAAGCCAACCATCAAAAAGCAAGGCTTATACACCCTCTTCCTACTCCCGAGAAGCCTTGGGAATCCATCTCAATGGATTACATTTCTGTCCTCCCGCCCACCAAGAAAGGCAATGATTGTGTATTTGTGGTTGTTGATCAGTTTTTTAAGATGGCCATCCTCACAGCCTGCAAGAAGAATATCACAGCGACAGATACTACCAAGTTCTTCTTCAAACGAGTGTGGGTCCATTTTGGGATACCACAGACCATCATCTCCGACCGGGACAGTAGGTTCCTCAGCACATTTTGGTCGAGTCACTGGTCATTGTTGGACACCAAGGTCACTAAATCCACTGCTTTCCACACCTAAACAGATGACCAAACAGAGATCATAAATCGCATGATTGTGCACATCCTGCACATGTACAACTCTAAGCATCCACATTCATGGGATGAGAGTCTCCCCTATGTTCATCACAGTTACAAAAGAGATCTCCATAGCTCCACTAACCATATCCCATTTCAGGTTGGGATAGGATTCCAACCCTTGGGTCCCATTAATTTTTCACTACCTCTTTCCAACACAAAGACAAACTCTTCCCATGTTCAGTCGGAGACTGACAAAGCCACTAGATTCATTGAGTGGATTCAGGACATCTGCCAACAGCTCCATGAGATTTTGCAGAAAGCCAATGCTAAGTACAAGCAGCGCTATGATTAACACAGTGTAGTGCATCAGTTTCAGGTTGGAGACAAAGTCTGGTTACATTTGCAGAAGGAGAGTATTGCATGGCCCCGTCAAAAGCTCTGCCCACTTCACTATGGGCCTTACACTATCACCAAGGATATGGGTAGCAATTATTTTGAGCTCAACACTCCACCCTTCCTTGGCTTGCACCTAGTGTTCAATGTGGACCTCCTTCAACCATATTTTCCACCATTATTGGACACCTCAGAGATCGTCGAACAAATGACACCAACAGATATCAACCCCAACTGCATAGCACAAGCATCCACTGATCAAAAAATGGACACATAGGTCAAGGACACTCACCATCAGAGGATCCAACTTTATCAGGTTTCGAGGTAGGACAACTCCTACACCAAGGCAACTGGATCACCCAGGGCCAAAATCAGCAGAATTTTCCTCACTTGATGGGGGAACTAAATTCAATGGATACCATTTCTTCATAAGGCGGGAGGATTGATCCAGGTGGATATTGGTAGCCACCCACCTATTCCAGCTGGCTCCTCTTGATAGTTTTTAGTTCAACACATTCTTCTGTACTATTTTGTAATTGTGGGTTATACACTTCCATATTTGTCTGAATCCCTACACATATTCCAGGTGGATACTGGTGGCCTCCCACCTAATCCAACTGGCTTATTTTGTATGTTTTCATGTCAGCACATATTGTTATACTTCCAGGTCTGTTTTAGGGCCCTAAACATTGTTTTTTTGGTTCACCATAGTAAAACTATAGAAAATCTTAGAGTTTTATGATGTAATGTGTAGTTCTCTGAAAGAAATTTCCAACGGGCTATCCTGCACCTAAAACGAAGGTTGTATGCAAAAGTTATGACCCCGGGAAGTTGAGGCACCAACTTACCCATAGGGTCCCACATAACTTTTGGCGTTTCATCTCCTAGGGCTAGGTTTTTTTATGTCTAGGGTTTTGGAATTCATGAGTAATATCAAAAAGTCCTATGGATCCTCATTGTAATCATTCTTCTCAGACGAATGCCTGTATCAGCCACATCTCTTCTCATATATAGCTACCACCATTCGAGCATGTTGTTTCAGTTCTGCATTTTTACAGTTTCATCATATTTCATTTATTTAATAGAATATATTGTTCACTGGATATCTTTGTTGTTATTCATATCTCTGTGTTTATTTTATTTAGTCTAATAATTAGTTCGTTCCACCCCTAAATCTGGATCAGGAAGGGATTTGTCTCCTCATATGGCTCTCGACACTCCATGTCTGCAACCTGCGAGCCTCGGGACATCATCTCCTTAGTTACCCCTAGAAATGGGGGGTAACAGGTACTAATAAGTTGTATCTCATGAATGAAAATTTAAAAAGAGAATTAATATTAAATTTTCTAGCATCAAATGTTACTATTTTTAGACAAGGAGGAAATAAAATAACTCTACTTACAATGAAGTTTGACACATTTGATATTTGTCAAAATGCATGATATAAATCTTGTGGAACAAAAAGGAGCACTTTCTATCATTTTAAGGATATTTTTAGAAATGGTGACTTGAAGAAAATGAAGGACAATAGTAGATTACAAAAATCCATTTCAAATACTATTGCAAGAGTGGCTAGTGTTAGTAGGGATGGCATGATGGGAGGATCATCCTTGATATTGACAAAATGTAGAAAAATCACATGCTTGGGGCATCGAAAAGGAGACAAAAAGTAAAGAAGAAGCCTACACACTTTATCCAGGTATCCTTTTAGCCAAAGGAGCTATATTAATCTATTGGATTGTAAATTCAAGCATAATAACCAACCACGTGGTCTTGAAAATAGTCCCCACAGATAGTGAACTTTCCTCAATCATATCTTAAGTTTAGAAAGAGATGGGTAATATACACAAGGTTTTGTTTTATTAGGTTATTTGAGAATTCAATCATCAAGTAGATTCATTGGCCAACGAAGTGGTCCTTTACAACCTTGAAGTCAATAGGAAAAATGATGGGTGGTTCCTCCAACCTATCCCCTAACAACATAAAAAACCTTTGATTATGAAGACAAGGATACTCAACTTGTCAATTAATTTCTACTAGGTAGTAAATCATTTCCATTGGATTTCAAGCATAGGGTATAGGTTCAAAAGGATGTGCACTCCCCTCTCTCGCATCGATGGATTAATGGTTGCTTCATCTCTTGAACCCATTGTTGAAGGGTTTTTTAAGCAATGTGGGATAATGGTTTGCAGTGAGGTTGGGACTCAATGTCTTTTTCAATGCAAAGGGGAAGTTCACCTGGCCATCTTGGCAAGACCTCTCTTTGACTTCGGTTAGTTCTCTGGAACTTCAATTTATCCGAGTTTTCCTCAAGGTGTGAAGTAGGAATATATTGTTGGTATTGGCCCTCGAGGGAAATCTGATGTTGTTACTTGGTCTTGTGTGTGGTTCTGGGAAAGGTTTTGTGTGTGACTCTGGTATTTGTTCAAGACACATGTTTTTTCTAGAGTTTGTTTGGCATATACTCGTCTTGCTACCAGGTTCTTCTCTACGTTTGAGAGTCTTTCTATGTGGTTTCTCTCTGGCACATTTTTAATTATGATCCCCCAGACACCTTTTTCCATAGTTTTGGGAAATTCTTGTTATTTGGCACTTATCTATGGACAAAGGGATTTACATTTGAGTCCTAGAAATAGGTGGATCACTGGGAATTCTCTTTTCTTTTTTTTTTAATTCAAGTCTTGCACTATACCATATAATATTTGGTCCAATTTATTTTCGAGGTTTGTTGATCATATGGATTACATAGAGGCACGTGAATTTAGGACGGTATTAAGAAGACACGAGGAGTCAATTCAATACAACATATATTCCCTTTTCTAAGTGACCTCCAAGGTTTGTGAGAGAAAACATTAGTGCACCTCATAGACAACTATGATTATGAATACCCTTGTACAACAAAATCAAAATAAAATGATGAATTGGAAGTTGAGTGTAATATGCTGAGAAATATGGTTATTAATTTGAATAGAGATTCACATTCAGTAGCTTCTAGCCATAGAATGTCCACAAACTCTATCCAAGCAGGCCTAAAGGAATAAAACATAGTTCATCAGATACTGAAAGATATGTAATTGGAGACTTAGAACTCCCCCCCTACATCATGGGAAAGAAGAAGTGGTTAGTTGCCATGTTTTCTGATAAGTTTTTATGTTTATCAAAGTAATTAGAATTTTAGGCATTTTTTTTAAGTTGTACACCTACAAGTTTTTATGCAATAATCAATAGGATGTGATATATATAAACTTTTGTAATTTTTTCTTTGTGACTTTTGGAAGCTTTCGATCCCATTTGGAAACTCAGGATAGTTGGTTTTTTGTACTTCGGTGTTCAAATTTTGCTACAACCTTTATGATACAAGTTTCCCAGTTTTTGTTCTAAAAAAAGGACAATGGCTAGTGTTAGTAAGATTGTGCACAAAATTTAGTAAGGCTCCACTTCTAACATGCTTAATACATCAATATGGAACAAGGGCACCTCTTAGATCATTGCCTTCAAATATGACTCAAGCTTGGCTTCTCAAAAAAGGTAAAGAGGACATGGGTAGATTGGGTCTTCCTTAAGTGCCATAATCCCATTTCAGCACAAGAATGACAAATCAAATTTTAGATTTTGCGATCACAAAAAATAACTTTTTTTCAATGTGTAATGATCATTTCTCAATCACCACAAACTTAAAGCCACTATTAATCCAGAGAAAGTATAATGGTTGTATATAGTTCAAATGGCCCGTAATAACTATATCATAGGTTGTCACAAATGTGTACTATGCCCACAAATTAAATTTAAAGAAGCGTCCCAACATTTACTTGAGCATTGTGCATGAAAAGATGGACAAGAAAAAGACTTATATACCAAGGTTGTGTAAGAAGGAAAATTCTATGAGTAGTGTCATGAATCCCCAACGTTCTTTAATTGCCTTTCTTTTTTGGAGATGGGTTCAAACTTCACTATGATTTGATTATCCAAATGCCTCAAGGATCTTGGAGAACCATTGATGGATTGAAATGGAGATTTGTTGTACAATAGGGGATTCATATCAAACTATCCATTGCATGATGCTCTATTACAAACTATGTCTTATGAAAAATGTTTGGTCTACAAGAAATATGATATGCAAGTTCTTGAGGTAAGTGTTTATAACACAAATTGTTATAGGTAAAATAGAAAACCACCACCAATATTATTCATGTAAATGGATACTTATGCAGGCGATAACAAAAAATGCCATGTGTTTGCATCTACATCCCTTTTAACAACAATAAGGAAGTTTGATATTATTGAAGGTGGTTTCCTCCCAGTGGGACACATACATGAAGACAAAGATAGAACTTATGGGAGGTTATCAAATTAAATAAAGTATAAAGACATTTTTCAGTATCGGAGATGATGGACACTTGTAGGACATGTGACAACCACAATTCCTTCATCCCATATATAATTGATTAATTCTTTAACTTCAAGAACTTTTTGGATCCACACCTATTGGAAAATAAATACAAAATAGTTGGTATTAAAAGATGTCAATAGTTCAAATTCTAAGTTGTTCATGGCACATCAATTATGCAATAGAAAGTCTTTGGAAATCTCTAGGAATTCAAAATTTAGAAATTTCACCTCTTTATCTAGAGGTTTCTTGGATCTTAACCCTACGAATTTTCAACCTTGAAGATGTTATGAAATAAATACAAAACAATAGAAACAACAAACAATATTTCAATTCTTAACAACCCCAAACTTCTAGGTAGTCCAAGAGAAAGGAGACCGAAGTGTTGCGATAAGTTTTATCCATCTAGGGAAATCTTATCATGTATAAACCATAGCTGAAAAAACTTATTTATAACAATAAATACAACAACAAATAACCCCTTATCTTCTTCAATTACAATGATAAATCACTTAMCATAATTTCCCTTAACTTATGTCAAATTAACAAGACAYATATAGCTAGAAATTATGAACCATGAAGAACATAGATGGCTGAAAAATCGATTCTACAATTTACGCAAGTATTGGAAAGTTGAAAACTTCATTAATATGCATAAGAGATAGTTTATGTACATATCATTGACTTATCACAAGGCTATGTAAATCCTCTAGCTCTCCAAAACCCAAGCTAGGGAAAAGCAAGAAAACCATAACTTAACTAAGGAGATCCAACAAGCATCAATCACCCAAGCAATCCCTCCAAGGCAAGATGTATCCTCTTATTCTTCTCTTCACCAAGTAAAACCCATGGTTTCATCTCAAATCCCTAATCTCCAAATCTATAAGGGATGAAACCCTAACTCTTGTCTTCAAGATACTCCAACAATATCAAGAAACCCAAGTGACTCCAAGAGGGAGAGAGGTCAAGTACATAAGAAGATGCAGGAGAGAGAGGGAGAGAGAGAAGTGTGCTCCTCTTCATTGCATCTCTTCATAAGAATGAACAAGAATGATGAGTGAGTGAAGGACCCTCTCCTTCCTCTCTATATATGAGAGGTAAAGGAGGTCAATAATACATGTGTGGGTCAATGCCCTTACAAGAAACCTACAATAATCACATGTAAGTGTTGTGCTTGTTTTTCCACTTGGGTGAGAAAACACAATGCACTTAACTACCTTGTTATACCATCAAGATAATACATAAAAGAGTTAGTTTATTAGTGGATCAACCATGAATAAAATAAGAAAATAAATAACTAGAAAAATGTAATTAAACTAAGCATGCGTAGAACTCAAATGAAAACATGAAAATGGAACAAGTAATAGCTACCAATGGAAAGTGGTCTTCGATATGATAACACCTAGGAGAAAAATGAGACTTATGATTCCCCTGTTCCTCCTTGGGAGGGCCCTTGAGGTCCCCAAGATAGAGTGCTTCCTCTTCTAACAATGCAGTAACAATGGTGAAGAATTGGTTGCTAAACTTCTCAAGAGGTGAGAACGATAGCCTTTGCTATGATCACTAGAATAGCTCTAGGAGAAATGAGGATTCTCTAAGAACAATCCAGCAACATAACAATACATCAAACTCTTACTTTGTTTTCATGTCTCGAGCTTATATTTATAGGGTTCACGTAAGCCATTACATAACTAGTTCATAGTGTGAATGGGGGTCCTTTTGGAGGTACCACCCATCCCTTCCATAGCCCAAAGGCGATATTTCAATCTGATTTCAGTGTCTTATTATGGTACACTCCTATATGGAAGTGGGTAAGGCCTGACTAAATGTATCAATGCATTGTTTCCTCATCCGCGCAAGTTCCTATGAGAACGGTCGTGCATCCCACACAAATCACGCGAACTCAACTCTATTGGATCGTGTAGATGTGCGCAGGAAGGCTTTGAGGGAACTGCACAAAAATTCAAGTGACATTTTGTATAGTTTTCTAACTTGTTGAATGAATTCTATTATTTTTTAAGGCATGTTGATTGGTGTGTTGCATTGATACTTTCTTCAACCATTGTTGATATTGTTGTGGATGATTTTTCGGTGATAAAAAATGCCCCCCTGATGTGTGAGGTTATGAATATATGTATAGCTGAAATACATCATTGTTTCTTTTGTATATGATGTCATTGTGTAGAATAAGAGAATACAATATAGAGGGGATTGTAAGGACAATCCATTGGAGGGAGAGGGGAACATTAATCAAATTAAGTGTTCTCCAAAAAGGATAAAAAAAATTGTACAAACAAGGAGAGCATGCCCCATGCTCATATCATGAAACTAGAATTGAATAAATGTACCTGAAAATTGTTGATGAAGTGGATATCAGCATCGCCCTCGGGGGCATCAATAATGACAAAGGATGGTTTTGATGACAGAACTGGATTTGAATCAAGAAATGGACAACTATGTAATGTGTCAATATCTCGGAGGCATTGATGGCCTATCAAATTCATAGGTCTTTGACTGCTACTAAAAAATTGCAATATTCACATAATAATACCCACCGAAACATGAAACTGTGTTGAAGTCAAATTTTATGGGGGTCAATGGAATCATAAAGCAAAGAGGACTCATTATGTTCCATCCGAGACTCATCATTGATGAGGTAATGAGAGTCAAGATACTGCCAACTTCCTAGAAACTTGTGATGACATCAACAGGTAGGGGGGCGTGACTGCAAGAAGCAAAGGGCTTCTTGACATCAATTTATCAAAATGGTGTCAGAAACTATACCAGGGAGAATGTATATGAACCGGTAACATGGATGAAGTTCACAATATATGCGACTCAATAACTTCCCTTGGTTGGGGTTATATTGATGGATGGAAATAACTATAAAACATGATTTGGTGTGAGGGGGACGACCATATATTGGGTAAACTGTGTTGAATGGATGAGTCTGCAAAGAGATGTAGGATAGGTCAAAATACAGAGGTTTGGGAAAATTATGTCTATGATACTTAGTATTTTGGCCACTTGAAGGATATTTTGCAGATATGGCTATGAAAGTTGTATGCCCCAACCAAAGGGGACATGGGTTGCTTTGTTTCTAGGTGAAAAAACGTCATCAACTGCAATGGAAAAAACCTATTGAACTTGTTGGAAATCAAAGGGTGATTTATACAACTATCGAATGAATGAAGACTAATTTGGGTTGATAATACACATACAAAAGCAGGTGCCCCGGTGAAGGATGGGTTGTTCTTCTTGGGGTGCAAGTAGTGGAAATGATGAAGGGTGGGGGGGACATGGGTGGGTTTATGTATTAGGTAGGTGAGTGGAGGGTGATCTTGCATATGGGAAATTGATGTAGGGTGATATGGAGGGATAACAAAAATGCGAAGGTGCATTTAATGTAACCAGAACAATGTGGTTTGGGAGTCCAAAATGGGAAGGTTAGCAATATGATGAGAAGAAGCATTCTATGAAGTGAAAAACTAGCGGGACTCTCGATCCTAGGGGAAATATCAACATGAGTGTCGACTTGCCAAGGGAAAGTATATGTGGGACAACTCATGTGGGTGTGAATACTATTGGTTGGCAGTACCTTGATGCAATAGAGGTGATGGTACCATTGAGTCAGGTGTGGTGATCCTAAATGTGGATGTCAAAGGGTGTGACTAGAAAATTAAAGTGTTCGTGGAGGGTGTAATGACATGCCAGTTTTTAACATACACCTGAAGGGTTTGTAGGGCAGCCAGAATTGGATAGGATGTAAGTCTTCTAAACAAGTACCTGCACACAAAAAAACAAATACCTGATGTGAAAAATATTTGATGATAAAGAACATATGGCAATTACTTGATAAAAGTGATAGTGAGCATGTGTACTTGTGCTTAGGGCTAGGGGAAGGTGCCTCGCAACATAAGAATCATTTATAAAACGGATGATACCAACTTGTAGGTGAGGGTATTAGGGTCGTTTTGTCGTGAACAATGAGCAAAATGGAACTCATGGTCTCCTATAGTTGGGATTGGAAGTTTGGGCGGGGGGCATATATATAGGCATGGGGCCCACTTTCACAAGTTGCACGAGTTTTGTTATGGTTTCTTGTGTTTGTAAGCTTTGAGAGGGCATGGGGGAGTCTATTCGACTCGCGGAAGATCTGGGTAAGTGGTCAATACCTCTTGTAATTTTTTATTTTTTAGGTTTGTGGGATGGGAGTTGTACGAAGGGTTGTATGGTCATGTAATCGCACAAGTTGTAAGTTGGGAAAATCCTGACCCAAACCACAAAATGGCGACAAATAAGAGAACATCGACCCACTGTCATCTTAGATAGGTATTCACATCACTTTAGAGGTGGAGTGATCACCTCAAGGGGGAATCCTTGTGACCCTAGGGGGAAATGAGATGAAAAGTGAGATGATGATATGGATGCCCCTATAGGTCAAGTTTCTATGTGGAATATGGCTTTTATGACACGTCTTAGTGGCTTCCAATGGTTTCCAAGAAGTACGAGTACCTGCAAAGGGTGATTGTACCTGCCCGAGACACAAGAAAAACCAAGTATGAACGTAATATATTAGGTGGACAAGCAAGTTAATCTTGTTGTCCCTAATTGCAGAAGTAAACAGAGATATATATCAGCAAAATAAATGGTGTTAGAGTTGCTAAAAAGATGTTAAAAGTCTATCAAATGATGCAAGAGAAAAGTTAGCAAAACACTAGTACAACTCAAGTGTAAAAGCATAAGACTTTAGAGTCAATGTAAGGTTGTTATAGACAAGTATTGCAGAGATATATTTGCAGCCTTATTGTTGTATCAAACAAGTTGTTACAGCAGAAAAATCAGCCACAAAAAATCACAAGTAATCCACCCAAAAGATGCACTGAAACTTTTAGATTATAGGGGTAAATTATTAGCAAGTTTTTTACGGTTGAACTGTGAGTTATTTAGAGATTTGTTTAGGGTTTGTTGCATCCCTAGTGGTTGTAGCTATATTTTATTATAGCATCAAAAATTCCTTTACAAAACAAAACTCCTTAGAGGCCTTAGTGAGCTTTAAGCACATAGAATAGATTCCAACTTAGACAATTTCAATATCTTGTGATTTTACGTATCCCAATGCAATGATTTTGTTTCTCCAATGCAAGGAGATTAGTGCCTTTAGCTATTGGGTTGTGGAGTCATAAAATTTAAAGAGCTAGTTGAGATACTTCCTTGGGGGTGTAATCCCTTTTACTCCCTAAGGCAAGCTAAACTAGTTAGGAAAAACCCTAGGAGGGTGTAAACCCTTTTACTCCTCCCAGTATTCCTTTATGAAAAAAGTTATTTCAAGACAAAAAGTTATTTCAACAAAAAATGATGGGCTTAGTGGAGTTGTATGCCCTTATACTCCCCAAATCTTATCAAACTAACCTTGCAACCAAGAAAATAAGCAATAACAAGAGAGATTCCTTACCTAGTCCAAGCATTAACAAGATAAACCTCATGTTGACCAAGAAAATCCACCATAAAGAAATAAATAAGCCTCCACAAGAGATAACGCATCATTATCCATCCAATAGCCAAAGATAAACCATTACAAGAGAGAGTGACAAGAGAGCTATGAAAAATTGCACAAGTAGAGCGAAAATTTCAACCAAGGAGTCTCTCTCACAAAGGAGAGTTATGATCCAAATGAGATACAAATGATCTCTATTTATACAAATCGTCTAGAAAATAGTTTGTCCACATAATTTAGGGTAAAACACAAGATAAGGGGTCAAAGAGCCTTATCTTTCCCCTTTGCAAAATAATATTATTTAATTCATATTTTTGCACATAAAAGAAACCGTAAAACCTGACGTTGCCCTCCTTTTGGGTAACTATTTGCACTTTAGGTCAAGTCGTTGAGTTGGATATGGGTGAGATAGGCCTCCAAAGGCCAAGTGTCTTTGATACAAGCCTATCCTCCATGATAAATGGGAGGTTTCCTCCAAAACGTGCCAAGTGTCCTCAACCACCACCAATCCCTATCCCTAATATGGCGTCAAGCCATCAAAGGTGACGTTTTGGCCTCCTTAGGAAAGTCGTTTGGGTGGTAGGGGCTAGGTGAGGTCCTCCACAATGTCTTATAGACCTCCAAAGGCATGTATTCATCATCCAACATGTGGGCCCTTGGCATCCAACCTATGGACTCCAAGCCCCATGGAAGCCCAAGATAGGCTTGCTCTTCCAAAACTGCCCATCACCTTGGTCATGCAAAGACAAATGGATACGCCCTCCAAGGATCTCAATTAAAATGCATCATGATGAGTAAATAAAATCAATAAAATATCCATTTAAGCATGTACATCCAAACCACCTCATCAAAATAAACCAATGCTAAAAGACCCTATACAATTTTCCAAGTTTAGGTATAGGAGGGTTGACAAAACGACCTATTGGGTGAATTGTACCTCAAGTTTAAGGGTGTTTCCCGAGGGGATCACATTCTAAGTTATGTGGATGAGGTGCCATGGATGGGGGGAAGACTTCTGGGCATGGGGTTCATGACATATAATGGATTGTAGTGTCTCATTTATGTGTGCCTTTGTAGAGGGTGTGTTGCACCTTCATTTTCAATGCAACCTTTTTCCAAGCCCATTTATTTCCTTTTATTCTTTTAGGATGTTTCCAGGTTGAATCCAAGGAGGAGCTTATACATGAGCATGAAAATTTGTGCCCACCTTGACTCTACCTTGGTTACATCATGCTTCCCCAAGTTGAAAACATGTGTGGGGATTCTACCTTATCAATAAAAATAGTGCCCACACATGCTCCACCCTGGTTGGAATTTTGTCATTAGTTATTCTTTTACGGGTTCCATCAGTTTCTTATGAGAGATATTTCATTTTCCTCGGGATCCCTCGGTGAGCATCTTGAAGGTTAATTGATTGGATTTTTCTTTTGCCAGCCAAAATCCTCTGGGCCTTCGACCCCTTCTTCCCATGAAATCAAGGACTACCCCTTCTTGGGTCAATACACCCAAAAATCCCAAAAGGTGAGGAGATGAGGGGATGTAGTGTGGAAAGTGACAAGTATGGTAAAGAGTGGCATGATGACTCGTTTAAAGGGCCTCCCATTAGCATACCTATCCCTAAGGGTGACCCACTTACTAAGGTGCAATGTCAACCACCAAAGTGAAACAGGGAAAAGACCATAATATCCAAGCAAATGTTACATAACCAAAAGCAATAATAGATGAAACAAACTCAAATGCCTCAAATATTGAAATGGCACTCACCATAATACCTAAATTTTACCTCATGGAGAAAGACCCAATGTCTTCTAGAGGCCAGTTGATGTGGTGGATATTGTCATGATGAACCTGGAACTGTGGTGGTGAGGTGGGTCTCTATCTGTGCCAATGGACATTGTTGGTCAAACTGTCTCTCGGTACTCCATGTATGCAACCTAAGGGCCTCAAGACATCATCTCCTTAGTTATCCCTAGAAGTTGGGGATAACAGGTCCTATTTATGATGGAGTAAGTAGACTGTACAAGGATTGAAATATACATGCACAAGATTGTGCGGGGGAATTTGCAACAGTCGTGCACGAGGTTACGCTATTGTTGGAATTTATTTCGCACGACTTTTGGATGGAAATTCATGCAGGATTGTGCGGATATTAGTGAGACAGTCATGCAAACTTATGCGACTATGTAACAAACAATTGTGCAGTTAGTGCGTGACTGTATAAGTGACAGCCACACAGATTTAGGCGCATGTCTATGGGACAGTTGCGCAGTTGTGCGTGATTGTCTGAGGCACAACTTTGCACATATATGAGCATTATTTTTGGAGTATTCTGGATGGTTGAGGATGACTCAACTCATTTTTTGTGGATGCAAGTGATAATTGGTATTTCCAGATGGTGATTCATTGGCGGGAGAGGGATCGGGAGAAACTTCACAGATATGTCGGGGATAATGATCCAGGTGTATCAAATGGTGGATATCAGTGGCCACCCACCTTTTCCAACTGGTTCAAAACAGTTTTCTGGCAATTTTGGTAATTTACTATTTTTAGTAGTTTTCACTTTCGGAGCCATTTTGAGGCCCTAAACTATGTTTTTTGGGAAAACAGGTTTGCAATATATATGTTCCTTATATATTGTGCCTAAAATGAATCTCCTCGATGATACCTTTCCAAGGGGCTATCATACGCCTAAAACGGAGATCGTATGCAAAATTTATGACCCCGGGAAGTTGATGTACTAACTTACTCAAATGGGGCCCACATTACTTTTGGTGCTTCATCTCCTAGGGTTAGGTTTATTTATGTCTAGGGTTTTTGGCATTTCTGCTTATGGTAAAAAGGCCTTCAGAGCCTCATTGCAATCATCTTCTTGCAAATGAGTGCAGTCGTCAAATCTCTTCTCAGAGATAAGTCGCCACCATTCCAGCAAGCTTGTTTCTGCTGCATTTTACAGTTTCAACTTATTTCATTGTTGAATAGAAAACCAATTTTACTGTATCTCTGTTGTTCTATTTTAAGCACCTTTTAATAATATGTATTCATTTCGTTCTGCTCATAAAATCCGGATCAGATAATGCACGGATTCGGCGCAGTTTGGATCGGGATATGGAGGCCCTAGTTACAAGCCTTTGTGATGTGCAGACATGAGGTCAGTTTTTCAATGGATATAGATCTGTTTTTTGTGACGAGGCTCCCCTTCGGGGGGATTGAGCTTGATGCACAACCCCTCATCCCGACAAGAGAGAGGATGGATGTGATGGTAGTTCTCCATTGATCAATAAAGGAGCCACTGAACGAGCCTCTATTGAATCCTTGAGGACATGAGCATTATGTGCCTTAGTGGTATGGATCTTTGGGTCGTTAGGGACCCAACAGATTTCATGTGCTCATCTATCGATAGCGGAGAGGGCCATGGTTGGGAATATGTGTGCATGGGTGCTAGTGATGTGCACATGCATGGTGGCACAACTAGACCAATGTGCAGTGACACAGTCATGAGACTTTACGTTCAGATCTGTTTTTTACAGTTTTTTCTTGTTGAGGGTGATATTGTTGCACCCTAGAGTGATATTAGTTCCTCCACCAACACATGAGCCATGACTATAGAGTTGGGTGCATATATTGACCCGTCACAGTGGTGGTGAGGCAAGCCACTATTTTACTAATACGTTTGAGCAGATCTAGAGACAAACACCCCATATCATTTTGGAGTTCCCATATGCGGGGATGGATTACTGGTGGGATCCTAACATATTCTTTCCTCCTGGGAGGTATGGGATCACCGAGGTATGTTTTCATTTTGAGGTTTTTTTTTTTTAATGTTTTTGAGTTTGGTTGACATACAAAGGACTGATGAGTCTTGCATGTCGTTTGTGTTTTGCAGATGTTGGATCGAGCGACCATAAGGCCAACTTTTCTCGTGGTGGCATTGCATAGGGTGATGAGATGTCGTCATTGTAATGATCCAAGGGTGGGTCTTGCAAATGGCCTAGGTGGAGAGGATGTAGTAGACTTGGTTCATGAGATGGGTGAGTTGCGATAGATATTTCGAGAGAGTATTGGAGGGGGTACATGAGGATTGGTGGCCCCACATCCATGATGATGTGGTCCTGGAGTAGTGTGTGGGAGGGGAGACATGAGTGGCGGTCTTTGGTGTGGTGTGTTGTTGTAGCTAGAGGGGTGGTGACAGGGCACATGCCTCCAGTAGAGATGCCCCCAGTGGGTAAAGGACCATAGGTTCTAAAGTGTGATGTATGGGCATGGCCCACTTTTTGTAGTATGTATGTATAGGGGTAGTGATCCCCCATTTTGTACATTTTGAGGATAGTGTTTTGATATTTTGGGATCGGCAGTGATGTCGTGGTTATTATATTTTTGTGAAACATTTATGGAACCTAATATATATATGTGTGTGTGTGTGTGTGTGTGTGTGTGTGTGTGTGTGTGTGTGTGTGTGTGTGTGTGTGTGTGTGTGTGTGTGTGTGTGTGTGTGAGAGAGAGAGAGAGAGACACACATATTTTGATGGTGTTATGTTTTTACATATGTGTTATGTGATGTGTGTGGTTGTTTATTATTTGGATGATGGATGAATTATGCTTAAAAATGTGTATGTTGATGTGATAAATGTCAATCTAGGTCTTGATTATCCATATGATCTGCAACTTGGTTTAGATTCCTAGGAATATGTGTGAATGTAATGGATTCAAAATTCTGAGACAAACATCTAACTTGCAGGTATTTGTGAAAGAGGCATGGATCATGTACAGAATACACATTGTTCAGTTGCAGAATGATGAGCTGGGAATCTAAGAGGACGCTTAGGTGACGAATATGAAGGTGACTAGATTCTGCAAGGAGACTAATTACGACAACATATTCAGATTCGTTATTGGTGGTGGGGTCAAGGAATATACCATTGGAGTGGAGTAGTACATTTTTTAGGGGTGTAAATGGCCCAAGTTGTCCAAGCAAGATTTTGAGTCCAGTGACTAGCACCATCGGTGTACCTAATGTGGTAAATGGATGGATTATTCATCTGTCAAAACAAGGACAAAGGATCAAATATATGTATTTGGAAGATTTTTGTAAAAAAGTCTAAAAACACTAAAAAAATACAAGAAGAAACCTAAGGTAGAGTGGCTATGCTAAGGGTAGAATTTCCTGGGTAATATAACCCATTGACTTGGTATTTGAGGGTAGGCCCTTCGGGGTGATCCAAGACATAGGCACCCTTAGTGAGGAAATGGAAAACTATGTATGGACCCTTCCAAAGGGACTCAAATTTCCCATGGCCTAAAGTATCATGAGTGATGTTGTAGGCCAATACGAGGTCTCCTTCATCAAAGGAACGAAGGTTGACTTGGTGATTGAAGATGGATTTTGATCGTTTCTTGGATGTGTCAATTTTTTGTAGTGGGGAGCGTTGATCCTCATCAAGGGATTCTAGGGAAAGAAAGCATTTATCCATGGGAATGGTATCTGGCAGGATTTCAACTGTAGTCTATAATGTGGGTATCTCAAATTCAATGGGAAATACAGATTTGACCTCGTGAACTAGATGAAATGGTGTAAACCCCCTGGTGGTTTTGACGATTGTGTGATATGCCCATAAAGCATAAAATATAATGTGATTCCAATTGGTTTTATGCTTCTCCACTATTGTGTGTAATATGGTTTTGACGACTTTGTTAACAACCTCAATTTGTCCATTGGATTGTGGGTAGTATGGGGAATCGAACTCATGAGTGAATCCTAACTTGGTAGATAAATTTGGAAACACTTTTCTCTCGAAATTTTTACCATGGTCATACATACGCTGGAGGGGGACTCTGAAGCAAGTAATGACATGGTTAAAAAAGAAGCAGGTTGTGGTATCTTCCATGTTGTTGAACATTGGCATGGATTCAACCCATTTGGTGAAGTAGTCTACGGTGACTACGATGTATTTATGCCCATTGTTGGATGCGGGGTTGCAAGTCATGAAATCAATACCCCATTTGCAAAAGGGGCCTACCGTGATGACTGGAAGGAGGGAGCGGGTGGTGCTCCCGATTTATGCACATATAATTGACATTTTTCATGACACTTGACAGCATGAATACAATCATAAAATAAGGTGGGCCAAAACTAACCAACCCAAACCACTTTTTGTTCAGTGAACATACCAGAGAGGTGGCCTCCACATGTGCCACTATGGAAAACATTTAGGATTTTTTCTATGTCAATTTTCACATGCAACTATTTGTGACTAATTTCAGATCTGAAAATTGCTTCCTAGTGATCTAATAGTAAACCCTATCTGTTATCAATGAAAAATTTTACACTGAAATTATCGACTGAAAAATATAGCGGTGGAAACAACAAGATCATAGATGAATCATCAATACACATGAGACACAAAATTGTTGTTTTGTAACTTTATCAAATTTATAAATTTTGAGGGAAAAAACCAGCCCTCCCAGCCAATACAAATTCACCAAAATCTAAGGACAACCGTGTCCTTCCAAAACCACAAAATATCATCAAAATACTTGGACAAATCCCAACTTATAAATATGTTGCATACCACCTATATGGAATGCTAATGTCAAATGTATTGTTGTTGACATCAACTTGTATGGACCTAATCCTTATCAGAAACCTTCTACAAATGTACGAGGTTCACCCTTATGTAGCCCGTGTGCATATGCGACTATGCCCACTGCAACCCGCATATATGTGATTCACCTTACTGCAACTTACATACATACACGATTGTGCCCATTGGAATTCGTATACGTACACGACTGATCCTACTATGACCCGCTTCCATACAATTCTCTCCACCCATATATTTTATTCCATCTGCCACTGCCTCTCTCCTAGGCCATATTTTCCAAAGTTACAGACATTCCCTTGCTAAAATCCCCAAGTTCCTTGGCACAAGTGAAAACTCACTTATGCCAACTCCATCATGTATGCACAAACTCTACACCATATGAAATGTCACAATGACATCTCTCCTTTATACACAAGTCTTAGGGGTCAACATAGAATCCCTTCCACAAGTTAACATCAAATTAGACTTTCTTGTGAGTGTGAAGCCCCAAAAAAAACCCACAAATCCCACTACCAAACCCATGAAGCCCCAACTTCATTCCAATGGCATCTTTCTCCAAACGAAGAGTGTAATGTGGTTCTCATGACGATTCTCACATGCCCAACACCTAGGGCATGTGAGAATACTTACCCGAAGCTACAAAAACAACACTCCCTCTTAGCGAGGGAGGTATTCTCACCACACTCCACAATCAAGATTTTTGATCACATAAAAAAAAGAAAATGATCTGCATGCATAAGAGAACCTTGATAGAGTAATACATGGGCAACTCAAAAGGAGATAATGATAGATCAACCTCAAATACTTTATATTAAAAAAAAATGGGTTACATAGTATAGTCGAGATTGTTCCAAAAATAGCTCTCTTGGAATTTCTAAAAAATATATAGTTCAATACATATTCTCTGAAATTAAAATGCATTTGTCATAATGACTGGGATTGGGGCTCCCGCGGATCATAAAGAAAATATGTATAAGAATGAAGTTCGTAGAAAGAAGAAAGTGGGTGGCAGAAGGCAATAAGACCTGGAACGAAGAAAAAGGAAAATATCAGTCGTCGGTTAAACCTTTCTATTTAAAGAGTTGGAGTAACTGGATGAAGAGCTTGATAAAGACAAAAAGATGTGATCAGTATGAATTTACTATGATGGTATCTCATTGTTTGACACTTTCTCGCTGATCTCCTTTTATGGCTTTCCTCGGCGGTTACAGGAACCTTCTCAACCGTCCTTTTCCCTTCATTGGTGAGCTTGTCAACAGCCCTTTTGAACCACTACTCGATGTATCTCCTCATTGGTGCCACGTTGATTTGATGCCGGTTTTTTATATTGAATATTTCACCTTCCAAGTCCCTTAGATCAATAGAAATGTTCTGCAATGCTTCTTTAATATCTTGATTTTTTATCGAATAATCAACCAGTCAGTTTTCCATGTCATCTTCACCATATTCAAGAATGCCATAGAATTTTTCAAATGACAACACTTTAAAGATCTCAACTTGTTCATCAAATGCTTGCATGTTTAAGAACAACGAGTTGAGTATCAATTTCGGGTCTTGGACCTCATTGGTGCTGCCAGTTAGATCTATCTCAGTTAGCTTCTTGAATAATTAATCTCTTCTAGTTATGGCCTGGCTACATTCTTGAACAATACCATTCAGGTTTTTTACCTTTTCCTTCCAGCGTGCGTTCAGTTGTTTTATTCAGTGCGAGGAAGGGAGATCCTCCTCTCTTCTTCTCAATTATGTCATACTAGTAACTTTAAAACCAAATGGTACAACCGCATCAAGGTAGAAACCTTCCTCGTTTTTCAAATCTGCTTGTAGATATTCATGAAAAGTGTGTGCTCTCATTCCAAAAGAGACCATGCTCTTTGAAATCTCCCAAGCCTCCATTTTTTTCTTGATATTCTTTTCCACATAGCCTTGGGATGATGTGAGAAGGATTTCTGATCCTTTTAACTTTTTTGCAGGTGTGGTAGGCTCGATCATTGCTAAAGGACTAGCAAGTACTGGAAGGAGCATTAAAGCTTCATCCAATTCTTTGATTCAATCCTTTAACCTGACATTCTCCACTTCAAGGCCTTCAATAGAATTTTCTAGAGCATCTCCATTTTCTCAGTGTATCTAGGAAATTTGGGAAGACCGCATGTTCCGTAGGTTACTCTCTAAACAAAATTTCCCCTTCTTATTATTTACATCTCTTTTATCAATAATCAAAATTTTGGATTCGTTGTCAAAAACGACACTCTAAAATGCAAAAGACTCTTCTTCGTCGAAGGTCTCAGTCTCAATTATTTCCATCTAAGGGTTCTGGTGAGCCTTGTTCTCTAGTTGGTCGACGTTGGAGAACACTTTATCGAAGTCAATTTCGACTTCCATATCCTCGAGGGAGAGGTTGTGGATATCACTTTCTCCTCGAGGTCCCTCCTCTTCTTGCACAATATTTTTTCATTTCTTCCTCAAGGGAAGTTTATGAGAACTTTCAATTTTTCCAGAAGGAGGGTTCTTATCTCCTCCTCCGCCTGAAGAACTATGGGTGACTTTCTTACTTGGGTAGGTTGTTGGAGCATTGCTCCGAGATGTTGTACTCTTTGGCGTGACAATCGGGGATTGGGCACTTTTCTCACCCGGACCTTTTCCTCTCTGCTTGTACGACTCATTGGTATTGAGTATTGTCTTCAGGTCACTGGTGTCAAGAGAGGGAGTGCCTAAGCCATTGTCTCCATATTCATTCAGAATAGTGTTAATGAAAGATTTGTTGAAACCAACAACCAATAGATGTTCTACAAAAATACCACTAGGGTCGAACCCTTTTAATTTTTCAACATATTTTAAATTGAGGCTGTGGAAGTGGCACGTGAATTCATCGATCTTGTTCATATTTATGAATATGAAATCCCCAACTTTCCAAGGCAAAGGTATGAATTGTTTTTTTCTCTTTTCATGGAAAAATGCAACCAATAGGTGTACTGCCTTGTTATCTCAACAACAAACATTTTGTCATATATGTGGCATGGAACGAAGGAAGGATTTTCTTTGGATCCAAAAATCCTTATAACGTTATAATTTTACATTTGTTCTAATGTCCCCTTCCTATCCAGGAACTTACTCATCTGGTCAAACATCTGGGAAGCATTTTTTCCAAACAAAAAATCTTTAAAAACTGATACAAAATCATTAAAGACTTCATATAAATGATGGGAGGCCTTGTGCCTCCACAATGTTTGATACCGAAAGGTTACTAGGTTGAATTCACAGTTTACCTTCTTGCATACAGATAATCTCGAGAACTGATAGCAATGCGCTATCGCGAAAACCAAATAAGATGACATAAACAATTTCTTCTCCTTCTTGTATTGCACCAATTGGGAAGAGATTTCAATGGAAATAAACTTACCCCAATCGAAGATGTCATGTTCCTTGACCGTAAAATAAAAAAATGTAAAGAATCATCCAAGAGATGTTGGTTGTGGTTTACTGTCATGTTATCCTTGTAAAAAGACATGCAATTTCCTGGAAGGGATTTTTAAATGAGCCAACCTGCAATCTTGTGATGTCCTCGGGGACGGTCATTGGATTCTCTAGGAATTTAGGTAAGAGGTCAAGTCCATTGTCATACTTTTTTAAGAAATCCTGCAATATTCACCTTTGAAGGTGAGTGTTGGCTCGGGAAGCCTCAACATCTTACGGAAAACCTGAGGTGACAGAGAGACAGGGGAATGGTCCCGCAACTGGATGATATGTTGGCTTGGAATGTATCTCTCAGTTCACCAAGTGACCAACTCCTTACAACAAAAACTTCCAGGACACACCCTGCACGCGCAATTCCAGATGTCTAGATTATTTCCTTTTGGGCAGAAGGGGATGAATAATAGGAATATGCCCTGGACCACTGAAAACTTTGATCCTCACGCCCAAAAATATTCAATAATCTCCACAGAACTGTTGTCAAGTTGTTGCCATAAGTCGACGAGAATGTTCCCTTGCTCCAAATTATGTTATGAATGAGTGTTGGAGGGAGATGATATAATCCTCTGTAAATCATGTTTTAATGCACTTTAATAGGAGGTCTCCTCGAGCCTTTCGCTTATTAATGACCATTCCTTCAAACCTATATGGTAAGTTATTAGCATTAAAATCATAGTAAATGTGCATTGGGAAAGGTGCGAGGGTGGCAGGGACAGACGGGGGCAATATGTCACTTAAGATTTTTGTGAACCTGCGAACCCAAGAGCCCGCGATGGTAGGAGGTGAAAAATTGGTTAAGTGTGGGAAGACGCGGCGGTTTGATGAATTCATGTAGGAAGAATGAAACTTAGGCAATTTCGAGAGTCCAGGGGTCGAGATGTAGATCACAGAACTCTTTGGTGCAATGTGTCTATCACGAAATATGGGAAAATGAAAGCTCGATCTCGTCAACCCGTGAACCCTCGATTGTAGGATCAACTAAGCATGGAACAACACGACGGTCACTCGGAATCGTGATGTGAAGTTGTAGATGGAGGTGAGAAATTGTAAGTTTTCCAACCCGGGAACCCACGGTCTAAAATGCGACTAAGTGTTAGAACTAGAAAGGGATAGTAAGAGGGAAAAAAGAAAAGGGAAAAATGGGTAAGTGTAGAAGGGGGAAAAGAAAGGGAGAAAATAATTCAGGAGAATAGAAAAGGGGAGGGAACTTTTTGGAAGTAGGAAATGACCTCAACAACAAGCTCCAATTGTGGAATGATGACCCCTTGTGGGTTGTCAAGAATCCAAAATCTCTCATGACTAGGTGCTTCCGCCCATTTGTTTATGGAGTCAAATTAAGAATATACAAACTAGAAATATAATTATGTACAATGAGAATGAAAAGTTCTAGGAGAAGAAACCTTTCAAATGTTTCCCGTTGACAGGCATCATTAACCTTTTTCCTTTCATATCTTGGAGCATATATGAGTTGAAGCCCAATATATTTTCGACAACATAGGGTCTTATGCATAGTGCTTTGAACTTCGTGTGCATGGATGGCTTTTCCTTGGCTTTGTTCCAAAGCAGTACCAATTCACCCTTCTGAAAGTTATTCATAGTTGTTCTTTGATCAAAATATTTTTTCATGATGTGCTCCTTCTGAGAATTCCGATTCAGGGGTTTTCTTTGTTCCTCCTCCAGCTTTAGCAATTCATTGATCATTTTTTGAGTAGCCGAAGTGTCTTTCGTATCTTTAGTATTAACCACAGAGATCAATGCGTTAAGCTCGAGGTTAATTGGCATTTTTTCCTCTTTCCCATAGACCAACAGATACAGAGTCATCCTGGTATTATCTTTCGGGGTTGTCTTGCTTGCCCACAATGCTCCTGTCAGCTTCAGGTGCCAATTTCTCTGGTTTCCATCAACAATTTTCTTCAATATCTGCACAAGTGTTTTGTTTGTGGATTCGGCAAGGCCAATTCCTTGTGGATAATAATTTGAAGAATGACCCATAATGATCCCATATTGTCCGCGAAACTTTGTGAATTTTGACCCAATGAAGATCGAATCGTTGTCTGTGATAAATTTATCAGGGACACCAAACCTCGACAGAATGTTCTTTTTGAGGAATCCAATCCATTCTTCAGCATCGACCTTCTTCATCGCCACTGCTTCTGGCCATTTTGTGAAATAATCGGTAGTTGTTAGAATGTACATGTGCCCTTTGCCAGATTTCGGATTAATCGACCCAACGACATCAAGTCCCCATTGGGAAAATGGTTGTTCCACCACAATCGGTTGCAGAGGCATCGCAACTTTCTTCATTTTTCCTGAGAACTGTTGGCATGACAAACATCTCCTTATTGCGGCGTACGAGTCCCTGAAGATTGACAGCCAGTAGAATCCCACTCTGATTATTTTGTAAGTAATTGCAGTGGGTGCAAAGTGTCCAATGTCCCTGAAGATCTTAAATAGAATATGATATCTCTGTACCATTCTGAATCAACTAATGGTTCCCCAACCGAGATTGAAATCATTCCATCAACTGAGTCCCCATTATCCGTAATCTTGCATAATTCTTGTCCTTTTATTTCTTTCAATGCTTTGATATTGATATCATACTCTTGAATTTTTTCTAACTAGTTGGCCCATTTTCCTTCCCTCAACTGTTGATCTAGGAGTATCTTGATGAGGGATGAGGGGACGTAGGCAATAACATGAGAGTTTAGTATATAAGTCTGAAAGTGTGCCACAAATTTTACGAGATCCAAAGCCTGCTTCTCGAGTTCTAAATACCTCAACTCATAGTTGTGTAAGTTTTTTCTCATAAAACTTATGGGGGGCTCTTCTCCGTTGTTATTTTTCTGAGTGAGGATGGACGCGATAACTGCCTCTCTAGCAAATGAATAGATAATGAAATCTTTTTGAAATTTTGGACTAATGAGGACGAGAGCGGTGGTAATGGCCCCCTTGATCTTATTGAATGCTTTCTAAGTATCTGTTGTCCACTCAAACCTCTGCTCTGTTTTCAGTAATAAATTGATGGGTTTTACGATGCTTGTGTAATCAAGAACAAATCTTCAAACAAAATTAATTTTCTCGAAGAATGACTGGAATCCCTTCTTTGATGTCAGGGGGTTGAGTTCATTAATTGCTTTAACTCTTTCTGGGTCAATGTTGATGATTGCAGCTATGTGAGACATTCTCCAGCTTACAAAATTGTGAGATGTGGATCATTGCATCTATGTGAGACTTTATCCAGCTTACAAACCAGAGAGAAAGCCCCTAATATGGGTATGTGGTTCCTATCTGAGACAGAGCTGGAACGTAGAGATGACCTCCTCCATTCAGAAAGTTGAGAAGAACTCCAGATGATTATCCTGTGGGAAAGGTGATCTGTTGAGTTGGACATGCATGTGGCTGAGCATAAGGTCAATGTGTGAAATCCCAAAGTGTTGGGTGCATCGTCATGAGAACATAAATGAAGATGATGTATTAGCCTCCTCTAAGGAGCAAAGTTGACAAGAAACTCCAGATGACTCTCATGTGTGATGCAGTGGGAAAGAAGATCTGTTGAGTGGACGTGCCTGTGGACGAGCACATGTGAACATGTGAAGAACTAGTTCTTCTGTGTAATGCAGTGAGCTAGAGATATGGAAATCCCTATGGATGTGCCCCTAGTGGATGAGCACTAGCGGGTGTATCATATCCCTTTCTATATTGTTCAAGAGTTAGACCTGCATGTAGCCCTAATTGTAATGTAAAGGGTACAGGTCAGCCCCACCTTAATGTGATTAGTAATTAATGTAAAAGATAATTAATCTAGTTAATATTAATTATATTATAATCTAGTGAGGTAGGCCCTATTGTGCCAATAAACACTTATGTTGACAAGCTAAGTCTAGTATAAGTAAAGGTAAATTCCCCATTGAGAAATATATCTTTCATGTGAGTTTGGAAATTTCAACAAGTACGCCTTCTTGGGAAAAGTGTGCACCTCTCTTGGGCGCTAGTCTTATAGGGTTTAAGAACCCTATTGTGTGCTAGGTTTTCTTGGTGGTGAAGGTCTTTCTCTTGAAGAATATAGAAAAATATTTGGCTGGTTTTTCTTCCCTTGTTGAGAAGGGTTTCCCATGATACTTCTTGTGTTCTTATGCATGGTGTTTCTTCTTGCGATCTTGGTTGTTGCAACATTAATGGTTATGGTTAAGTAAAATGCTAAAATGGAATGAAATTCATGCTTAACCATTCTTATTGAAAAATCAACATGGTATCAAAGCGTAGGTCTTGAAGAATCCATTACACAAGCATCTACCAGTCTCCTCTCTCTTTTATGCAGAATCGTACGACCCTCTTAAGGTTTCCAGAAAATCTGTATGGCCCTCCTTTATGAGGTGTTTCATCCCTTAATACTTGAATGTTGGGGCTAATTTTGGCATAGGAGAGTACGACCTCCTCCAACACACCTCTAGAGACTCTCAGAGTGACATTCTGAGCATTTTGAAATTTTGGCCCTAGGGTTTCTAGGGTTTCGCTAAATTCTGCAAAAAATTCAGAATTAGGGTTTCTACAACTCATTGAAGGAGCTCTTCAGCTCACCAGTGTTCTACTATATTTCAAAGGCTTATTGTTGGCAATCATAAGTCCAACAAAACCTAAAAGTGCTAGCCTAGTCTAACCGTTAGGTTTTCTAGCCCAGTTGACAAGGGTTTGTGAAGAATCTAAAATTATGATGAGCAGAACTATGATGGAAGATAAGCTTGATGGATCAAGCAACTTCAAGTTCCTAAAAGAAAAGACTTCAAAGGAAGACTTATTGTGGGTGATACAAAAGGTGACACTGTGACTACCTCCTTCATGAAGATGTCAGAGGATAGAGATCATCCATGTGCCATTGGAAAAATCAGATCAACACCCTTAGGTATGCACTTGTATATATATTATTTGTATCATTGTCATGAGGATAATTACAGGACGAAGGAACCTTTTGCTGAAGTCATTGCTCCAGAAGGATCTTAGTGCATTAATAGAAACAACACATTGAAAGTGAAGACTCCAAGTTTGATTGTTGTAATTTTCATTCCTCTAACCTATATTTCTAAAGTTTGCTACATTACAATTAAGTGTTGTAGCTATGACACCAATCCTTAAATTGTTTTGATTCTAGAGATACACTCATTATTATTCTTTAGGATATATTCTTGTTTTGGTTCCTCTTGTTGTCTTGTTCCAGATAGGTTAAGATCAAAGGAAGATGTTTATCCTTTAGAGGGAGTCAAAACTATTTGAGAAAGAGGAAGAATAGAACCATCATTGGGGCAACCAATGCAGTAATACA
>JASDQU010242891.1:6982-21420 GCA_032191745.1 Picea mariana
CTTGGATTACATGAACAAAAGGCCTTGTAATTTCAAGGATATATATTGACTTTATAAAGGGAAAATGAATGACTTGCTAGTTTTATGCTTAATATGCAAATATGTGGAAAGGAAGGATCTTATACAGTGATTGCACCAACCTAATGTAAATACCACTATGCACCATGTATTTAACCCATGACAACTAACTCTATTCTATTGGAAGCATATTTGAGAATTAATGTGGGGAAATGAATTCAAGTTTCACATGACCACCATGCAATGGATAGTTAATCATCGTAGAAATTAATAGTACATATACACAACTGCAACGACAAAGAATTTTATACATCAATTGTATTGTGTGTACCCTACAAGAGTTTACCCTGCCCTTGCCCAAATGGTATTGGCATAGAGACTACCCTATAAGAGTCCACTGAGAACACCACCACCCTCGCCCATTCCTCCACCTGCATTCATAACCTTCTACTTAGTTACTATTATCATAAAGTTGATTAGGCATCACTTTCTCATCCACTTTTCGCCCATATTCCTACTAGATATCAGTCTCCTCTCGGATTTCTTTAGTGGCATTTGTTTCATGCTTCCATTCGTTAATATGTCCAATCACATTTTTAATTATTTTCCACTTGAATTTTTGCACACTTAAGTTCTTCTAATGCCTCCACAAATTCCCCATTACAAAATGACCACCAGCTCTTGGCAGCTTCCATTTCTCATCATGGACTCTCATGATCTCTTTCTCGACCCTGCTTGAAGTGTTCTCCTTGAGGAGAGCTTCTCTAGTTCCGGATTATCAATGGATAACAAATAATGTACCCTAACTCATAGTGGTTGGTAATAAGTAATACAGAAGGGAATTTTAGTGGCAATATTCCATTTTCAAATGGTAAAAAAAGGTGTAACTAGCTTCTATTTGTACCTTTATGTGTAAATAGTACGATGTCGATGTTTTGTTTGTTAGAATTCGGAAGAACCATAGTGTTATCAGTTTTTCGTCGACGTTTCGGATCCACAACAGGATCTATATTCAGGACATAAAAGCCTAACAAAAATAAAGAGAAGAACCCTAATAAATACTTAAACATGGACGAGGGAACCCTAAGGTCGGCTGGGTGAAACCCTATATCTAATAAAATTATTAATAAGTATTCTAATTTAGCTTTTATAATAATTTAATAAAGTGGAGGATGTTTTTTATTTAAAAATTTTGTTCATTAATATATTAATTGGTAGTTTTTAAGGAGGTAAGGTAAAAATTGTAATTCTTATTTTGATTTTGATAATGAGATTATTGTTATTAATGTCTTGGTTTTGTTAATTATTAATGTAATGGTTTTCTAGGCTAGTTTAGTTTTATTTTAAGGAAGAAATTGAAATTGATAGTGGAAGAAATTTATTAGGGGAGTTAGGCTAGATAGTTTAATAAACATTGAATTTATTAAAAAAAAAATGGTATTGTTTAAGTGTGTATAGTTATTAAAATAATTGTTAATTTTAGTAGTTTAAGGGAGAATCAATAGGTAAAGATGGATTTGGTGAGGGGTCCTGGGGAGGAAGCTTAAACTATCTTCTTCTTTCTTGAAAGAGCGGGATCCAACTATCACTAATCTCCAGACCATTGTCTCTGTTTAGGTTATTGGGATTTTTGATGGTTTCGATTGCTTCCCTAATTCGTTGTTTAAGGAGGTGGTCTTCTCTTGCTAAGATTTTGGTGTCTTCTAAGCACACATGGTGCTTCATTGTGAGAGAGATATGTTGATGTTATCCCATTGATTTATGACAGATGTAGACGACAGTGCAAAAGCAGTAGAATTCTTTCCCTTAGAAATCGATGTGTACCTCACACTTCCCTTCCATATACGGTCTGCTTTCTTTCCCTCCCCCGTCATGAGAAAAATGAGATGAAACCCAAAACAGATTTTAGTGCAGCAGGAGAGTAGACAATAAAAACGCATTTACCTATTCTTACAAGTATCACATTTTTCCTTCCAAATCATTTGTTTGCGCCCATGATACATTACATAGTGTTTTTTTGAAAAAGAACAATGTTTTTCAAAAAAGGCTAGGGGCATTTTGGGAGGCATTAATGATATTTGAAATTTGGATTTAAAATTCAAATAGAGCGTCTATGCATTTAATTTATTTCCAACTCTATCATTCCTCGATATCATGCAAACAGTGAAGCTGAAGTTAACAGAAATGGAAAACATTGAAGGTGAAGTTAACGAAAATGGTGTTTGAGGTAGTGATTGAAATATGGATGAAAAAAACCAGAACTAGGGTGAGCACACTGACAGTAGGTGGGCAAGCCCCTGACAACAGTCTTAAAGAGACTGTCGCGGGGTGCATATTGCTTGCCCAATAAGACAGGTTAATATTTCTGAGGATTATTAAATTCCCAAAGGAATTTGGAAGCTTCTACAAATTGGAGAAATTGCGCAAGGATATATTTTTTAAGTTCATTAAGTTTCCAAAGAATCTGGAAAGGTAAGATATTGGAAGTTCGTTAATCTCCAAAAGGAATCTGGTAGTGACTCCATTACAAAACAGGTCTTTAAGTTCTCAAAATAATTTGGCAGGTATCCCATTTCCAATTCATACCACAAATATTGATCCAGGAGTATCTCGGTGGCCATCGACCTTGTCTAACTGGTTCAAAACAATTTTTTGGAAACTTACTATTTTTAGCAGTTTTTCATTTCCTGAACTTTCGGGNGAGATTATTGTTATTAATGTCTTGGTTTTGTTAATTATTAATGTAATGGTTTTCTAGGCTAGTTTAGTTTTATTTTAAGGAAGAAATTGAAATTGATAGTGGAAGAAATTTATTAGGGGAGTTAGGTTAGATAGTTTAATTAACATTGAATTTATTAAAAAAAAATGGTATTGTTTAAGTGTGTATAGTTATTAAAATAATTGTTAATTTTAGTAGTTTAAGGGAGAATCAATAGGTAAAGATGGATTCGGTGAGGGGTCCTGGAGAGGAAGCTTAAACTATCTTCTTCTTTCTTGAAAGAGCGGGATCCAACTGTCACTAATCTCCAGACCATTGTCTCTGTTTAGGTTATTGGGATTTTTGATGATTTCAATTGCTTCCCTAATTCGTCGTTTAAGGAGGTGGTCTTCTCTTGCTAATATTTTGGTGTCTTCTAAGCACACATGGTGCTTCATTGTGAGAGAGATATGTCGATGTTATCCCATTGATTTATGAGAGATGTAGACGAGAGTGCAAAAGCAGTAGAATTCTTTCTCTTAGAAATGGATGTGTACCTCACACTTCCCTTCCATATACGGTCTGCTTTCTTTCCCTCCCCCGTCATGAGAAAAATGAGAGGAAACCCAAAACAGATTTTAGTGCAGCAAGAGAGTAGACAATAAAAACGCATTTACCTATTCTTACAAGTATCATATTTTTCCTTCCAAATCATTCGTTTGTGCCCATGATACATTACAGAGTGTTTTTTTGAAAAAGAACAATGTTTTTCAAAAAAGGCTAGGGGCATTTTGGGAGGCGTTAATGATATTTGAAATTTGGATTTAAAATTCAAATAGAGCGTCTATGCATTTAATTTATTTCCAACTCTGTCATTCCTCGATATCATGCAAACAGTGAAGCTGAAGTTAACATAAATGGAAAACATTGAAGGTGAAGTTAACGAAAATGGTGTTTGAGGTAGTGATTGAAATATGGATGACCAGAACCAGAACTAGGGTGAGCACACTGACAGTAGGTGGGTAGGCCCCTGACAACAGTCTTAAAGAGACTGTCGCGGGGTGCATATTGCTTTCCCAATAAGACAGGTTAATATTTCTGAGGATTATTAAATTCCCAAAGGAATTTGGAAGCTTCTGCAAATTGGAGAAATTGCTCAAGGCTATATTTTTTAAGTTCATTAAGTTTCCAAAGAATCTGGAAAGGTAAGATATTGGAAGTTCGTTAATCTCCAAAAGGAATCTGGCAGTGACTCCATTACAAAATAGGTCTTTAAGTTCTCAAAATAATTTGGCAGGTATCCCATTTCCAATTCATACCACAAATATTGATCCAAGAGTATCTCGGTGGCCACTGACCTTGTCTAACTGGTTCAAAACAATTTTTTGGAAACTTACTATTTTTAGCAGTTTTTCATTTCCTGAACTTCCGGGGCCATTTTGAGAGCCTAAACGATGTTTTTTCATGATCATGCACCTCAATATTAACTAGGGGCTTTGATTGAGCCCCCTAAATGAATCTCCTCTTCAATACCTTTCTAACGAGCTATCGTGTGCCCTAAAAAAAAATTGTATGCAAAAGTTATGACCCCAAGAAGTTGATGTACTAACTTACCCCAACGGGACCCACATGACTTTTGGAGCTTCATCTCCTAGGGTTAGGTTTTTGAATGTCTAGGGTTTTAGAATTCATTTTTATTGTAAAAAGGACCTTCAAAGCCTCATTGTACTCATATTCTTGCAAATGAGCATAGCCGTCACATCTCTTCTCAGAGATAAGCTGCTACCATTCTAGCAAGCTTGTTTTCAGTCTGCATTTTAGATTTTTCAGCATATTTCTTATTTAATAGAAGTCAAGTTTTATTGTATCTTTGTTATTGATCACAATGTCTCTATCTTAATATTATAAATCTATGGTTTCATTTTGTTCTGCTTATAAATCTGTATCAATGGTATCAGAGCGGTCTGCTCCTTCTCATTTTTTTTAATGCATGTCCCCGACATGGTAAGGGTATAGAGATTTGGGTCTCGGTCTTGTTTCTATTGAGGACAACTACTCTTGCACGCCCAAGAAATCATCCATGGCGAGCAAAACGAAAGACGATGGGACAAGAGATCCTTTCAAAATGTTGCTCGAGAAATCCCTTGAGTGACAAGGGAACGAGATGATGGAAAACTTTGCACAAATCCTTCGAACGTTGTCGACAAGTGACACATCCACCTCAAGTGGAGGCAACACCCCCTTCAAGGTAAATATCAATTTTTATATTCCTATATTTGAAGGTCAAATAGATGCGAATGTCATAGATAAATGCTTAAACCTTCTAGAAGGGTATTGTTTTGTCCACAAATTTTTCAATAGAGAAAAGATTACATTTGCACTCCTCAAGGCCATCCCCCATGTCAAAGATTGGTGGGAGACTTTCTATGAGCAAAAGGAAAAATAGGGATCCACATTATTTGTAGTTGCACACACTTGGGGTTCCTTCAGAGATTCTATTAAGGAACTGTTGAGGGGTCCTAAATCCCTTTAACTCAACAGTAAGAACCAAACCTGCCACTGAGGCCCAATTAGACTCTTCAATATTTAATGGTGGAATGGTTCTCTAGATCTTGCGATCCGGCCAATTAATCGATGGGATTTACTTAGTGATTGATAGGATGTCTTCTTGTGAAAGTTCCTCCTTGAGTTTGAACATTCTCTTTGTGTATTTTCTCTTATAGGTGGGGCCAATACAAGATAAATGCTTGTGTAAAACAGCTGGGTAACAAAGGGGAAATTTCTTAACTTGAAGAAGGCTGAGCTTGGGATAACCTTTGTGCTCAAGCATGCAGGCAATGATTCTTACACCTATGACAAGCCCAATACTAATACATCAACTTGTTGGCATTTAAATTACTGACTGAGATACAATTTATCAGAGGAGAACATACATGCAATAATAATGATTGCAAGAAAAATAGTTTTCTTAGCTGTAACCACCAATCACGCATTAACACAATGATTTGTTTACATCAATAGAGGCAAGAATTATAAAAATATTGAATCAGATAACTTATCAATAAATTCAGAAACTCTTACTCATTACAACATCCATTCATGAGATAAATTCAGAAGTAATTCCTCATGATCCAATCACACACGCTTTTGATGGAAAAAACAAAACGTGTCTCAGGTCCTAAACAGGACTTCTCAATTAAGGTAGCTCTGAAATAGTTCTTTACAATTCCAAAAATGAGGGTCTTTGCAAAAACCATCAACCTTTTCTAACAGGTCGATCCTCTTATTTATAACATATTATTAAAAAAAAATAACTATAAAAAGTTCAAGCTAAGTAAAACGAACATCACCACATGGCACTTTCATCTCTCGATTTTCTAAGAGTCATCGAATGGTTTCACTTGAGTGGATGACTCTTCTCATAATCCGACCATTTGATGAAGAGTTCCTCAAATGTGTTGGCATATGACAATCTGTGTTGGTCCATCAAGGCCGAAAGGATCTCCTTTATCTCCATTGCACGTGCCCGATACTTGACTACTTTAGTACGTAACTATTGTAACACTGTCCGAGCCTTGATCAGGTGTTCCATGAACTCCTCTACTTGACCTGGTGCCATGTTCACCACCTTTTCTATCTTCGCAGCCCATGCTGAGTCATGTTCGGCATGTAGTTTGACTATGTTATGCAAGTTGACAAAGTCCTCGGGTGTGCCGAATTCTGGGAGGACGATGTCTCTCATCGCTTGATTGATCTTGGTCCAAATCCTTTCTCACTTGACCCATTTCTCTTGGATTTTCTGATGAGGTTCTTGGGCCATTTTCACCTAGTATTCGGCCGACTTCTTTATGTAGTCGATGTTGCAATCCCTCAGTACCTGAATGCCATGCTCTTCAGTGTCTTGTCCCTATTGAACCGCGCTAATGTAATCGATCCTTTCCACCGCTTGGTGTGATTTCTCATACCATTTTTCCGTATCCTTTCACGTCACCAATGCCATAAGGGTGTCTTCTTGGAAATCGGATATCCTTGCAGTGAAAAGGTTCTGCTCATTCGTGAATTTACTGTACGCATCCTGAAATTCCCTTCTCAAGAACACCGTGGCCTGTGTGGAGTCTTGATAATATTTCGCCAAATGGCATAGATTCTCCAACTCTTTCGACGTAGCAGACAACTCCTCTTCATCCTTTATCGCTCTATCTAGGGTGGCATTTGTGATTTTCATCCCTGCGCTGATAAGCTCGGACGCCTTTGCATGCTCTGTGCTAATCAATTTGTCCTATGTGGTGATGAGGATGGAGCTGTCTAGAGTAAGCCTCCTCTTCTTGGTGCTTCTCTTGATGATGTCTTTCCTCTTTCGGTCGTAGGCGATGGATTGTATATCGATGACCTCATCCACGAGTTTGGGGATTTGCTGCTCTCCCCAAGCAAGCGTGTTTCCCAGGCTCTCGATGTTGTAAATATGTTCAAGGTTGGGTTCTTGAACCTCTTCTATATGTCTCGAAAGTTAGACCCCTAGTTGTTTCTCATCGGGAGGTAAAGTACTGGCCAAGTTTGATGAATCAGGGGCAAGCTCGGTGCTTACTTGATAATCGGTTGTTGAGATGTTGATTTCCTGTTGTGGAATTTCTCCTTCTTGTTCACCTGACCCTAGATCATCCTTTGGACTGTCCACTTGGGTCCTCAGTGCATCGAGTAGCTCAGTGTCTAAGACACTTTCAACCTCTTGGTCCCTCTGTGGAAGGATTTGAACTTGAGCATTGAGATCTGGGGAAGATGCTTTCTCGGCTTCTTTTTCCTATGTAATCTATACCAGAGTCACAAGGGAAACCTCCGAACTCTCCTCATCATCGTAGATCGTTATTAAGTCATGAAAGGGAATTGGTGCTCTTTCTCTCCCTAATTTCCTTGCTATCTCGAGCTAAGACGAAACGTCCCCTCGTGATTCGGCTTGTGGCATTGAAACTTCAGGGTTATCTAAACCGATGATCTCTTCAATTTGTATTAGCTCTGGGTCACTTGGACCTAACCATCTTTCGATTGGGTTTTTGGCAGGGACCCTTGTCATTTCTACGAGGTCGTGTTCATTCTACAACTGATCAATTACTCTTGTGCCTGTTCCAGTAGGAGCAATCCCCTTGCTTGTGCCTACAGTGTCAAAGACAATCCGCTACTCTGCACCTTTGTTTCCTCTGTCACTCTGATTTATTCTCTAGCTCTGAGGGCCTCTTGAGCCTACTAATCTATTGTTTTTGCATGTTCATCCATGCTCATGGCCTTGAACCTAGTCATTTTTGGGTCGTCCATTATTTGCACCACTTTGACCCAGTCCTAGGCATTCTCTGTGAAGACTTCGTTCTCGAATTTATCGTGAGCATATGCCCAGCATGATGACACATCCTAAGCATGTTGCAGGACCAAGCCCTTTGGATCATGCTTGTGGATTCAGCCTGTCGGGAATCTAAATTTGAGTTGGCTCTGCCCTTCTTGTTTGGCTTGAGTGATATCCTTTACGAAATATAATGCTACATGGAAACCCTAGGGTATGAAAGCATGTTTCTTGTCTTTGACTAGGGTGGTGTTTTAGCCTTGCAAGATGGTTTGATAACATATTTCTCCTACGACGAGCCAGTCTAGGACATGAGCTGGTAGGAGATGTGGTGCTCTGATGGACCTGAACACCCTAATGTAGGTGGCACGCTCGTCTAAATACCAATGGCCTACCTTGGATATCATTTTTTTGGCTGCCATCGATAGCCTTGGGCATTCCTTCTTAAATAGAATAAAATATATTCAGGCGATGAATTCATCACAGATGAGGGAGTAAGATTTCTTATACATGTTTTCCCATAACATGTTGAAGTAGATGTCGACCGGGAGCTCTGCAACATGCCAGCTTAGATTCATGTCGGAGAAGATGTTCCTAGTGCACATGACATCAAGGAGGTATGAAGCCATGTAAAAAGTTGGTGCTTCCCCTTCCTTCGACGTTTGATCCTATTGCACACAGGTGCTTAGTTTCTTGGATATTATTGCTCCCCAGTTTAAGATGCACCCAACGATTGCAACTATGTATGCCAAAGGCCTCCATGCTTCTGAAAACTTGGAGCAGTCTTTCCCTCTTTATTACTGGCAGATGAGAGCCATCAAATAGACATATGGCTCCCTCAAGTTAACTGTCCCATACCAGCCAGTTCTCTGCTTGGTAAACTTCTTTTCCTCCCTCCACCATGAGGACATCACCCGGTTGGTGTCGTGGCATTCATAGAAATTCACCATGAATTTTGTGTTTAGCCACTCCTCTGGGTCTACGAGTTTGTAATATTTATGAACTTCTACCAGGAGGAAAAATCCGACACACCTGCCATTGTCATCATTGATTAAAAATTTATGTGTGTCTATGTGATCTATGAGCCATTTCAAGATCTCTATGCAGGGGAAAACGGGGGTTCTTCTTGAAACCATACGTAGATACGACCTTCAGATGTTCAGGAACACCTGGTCATCGAGCATCCTTATGTTCAGATCACTATGTGGGACATATTATGGGTATTCTTTTTAGTTGATCCTGTTAAACAGATCCCCCCATTGTGGGAGCACCATCTTGGACCCAGTGCTTGCCTCTATATCACCAAAGGCTGGAGGTTGGATGGAAACCTTCTTTGTTGTTGTCTTGACAACAGGATCTGGCCTAGGGTCGTACTCCAATTGCCTCGTGGTTCCTGGAGAAGAACCTTCGCCTGCCTCTGGTTCTTTTATCTTTGGTGCTCTCGGCAAGCATCTGGTGGTTGGATTTCTTGTCGGCATTGTTCCTACAACTTAAGAAAAATTTTAGAGACTATGTGTAGAAAAACCAGACAAACACATATAAATTATAGCCAGCGAATTTACAGACTCAGATACATACCTCTGAAGCTTGTTAAAACCCGGTTATTTTGATAATCACGGGGTCAATATAGCCTTCAAGTTACTCGTCTTTCTCCTTTAGATGCATTGGAATTATCTTATGCACAGAATGACTTCGTTCAAAACGGTTCAAGATATTTTAAACCGAAAATATCTTACTATGTCGCATCAGCCATTCAATTCGGGTTATGAGTGAATTTTCAATAAATCTGTCGTCGAATATTTAGAACTTAAATTCATCGTGGGTTGACGGTAGAGGTGCGGGTGGTGATGTGGTCTATCGGTGATTTCTAACATGTTGTTTTGATTGGCACATGAGGTAGCAACTAATGCAGGATCGGGTCGGGTATTAATTAGCTCCTTAAATGCCCAAAATCCGATCGTATCTAATGCTAAAAACGTCCTGTCGTGTCACTCCTTCAATGGGTGGATCGGGGATTGGGGTCATGCTATGAACATTTTTGTTGATACTCTCCTATAAAATCTCCGACGCCAATCGATCTTACCGTACAGTGCTGATGCGACAAAGCTAACTCAGAGGTGTGACTGGGACCTAGGTAAACAAAAATGACTTGGGATAGAACTAGATTGTACGAACTTCTTACCTGGTAAAGACACGTGGTGTTCGAGACCAGTGAATTAATTCACTTGTATTAATCAGGGTCGAGACTTTCTTTAAGTTATTCATTCTAAAACAAAATTTAGCTTGTCGATGCCAAAAAAGTGTCAAGGACCAGCGATCGGTGATAAACCTACCAAAGCCCTCTCAGATCGATTCCCTTGAAAAAGTCTCAATGTCGAAACCGCATCAGGGATCAACGATCAGGGATAACTATATCGTGGTCAATTTTTTTGTTATGATCCTTCCAGGTTTTTTTCTAATCTCGATAAAGTGTGTCGGGCATCGGCTATCGACGATTTATTTTCTTCCTTCCTTAACGTTTGTCCTCCTTGTATTTTACAGATGCCGAAGGGGATTGACTATCTCTCGAACCTTTATGGGAAAAAACTTACGTAAACTAGAACTTCCCTCTACTGATGCCGATGAATATTGGCGCTCGGCGAATTTGGTTTTTCGATTAGTTCCTCTTTCTTATTTGAATTTTTTTCGATGCCGAACCTGAGCGCGTTGGGTGTAGTGTTTGGCTGTCGATTCTTAATTCAAGTGTTAAGGTGTTTTAGTCAAGGGGTTTCATAAGTTTAAGAAAACTTGAATAGGTGATGAGAGTCATGAAAATAAGAAAAGACAAAACATTTCTCTCAATGAAATTGAATCAGACAGTGCAAAAGATCAAGTGGTACCCAAAAAGTAAAAAAATTGATAAGGCTTTTTAGGGTGTGTTTAGTGCTCAACAAATGATGACTTACTAGGAAAAATAATAATCTTTGTTCCTACCTCGGGCTTCTTTGATTCAAAATTTGGTTAAGAACTTAACTGGTCTTTAATCAAATCCTATTTTATCCTTGCATTTGAAATTCCCTGGTTGGTGTACCCAGGCCTGCCTGTGGGGTTTCAACCTTTATTCCACCTTTGTTTCCTATAACCTTGACTCACGCCCTCTTTGACAAGAGTCAAGTAAAGAATTCACTTTCTACGGTGTTACTCCACTGCCAACGAACGTCCATATCCTTGACGAAGTCACATCGACATCACAAACCTTGCTTCGCTTCCAGGAAGCGTCCATAGCCCCAATAGAGTTATCTACATACTGTCTCCTAATGTGCACTCATTTGATATAATTGATTTTATTTCGGCAGAATTCCATGAGCAAGTGGGAGAGGAGGACGTGTGGTATTTTCAAAATGAGATGGTTGAGGTGAATTTTTGCTAGCTCTGTCTCGAGGTACATGCAGTCCTTTCCATCTTTCCATCTTTCCCTTTAGGTTTTACCAAACCACCAGAAAGACACTTCATTACTTTTCCAAGGTTGTTCATCTGCACAGGTTAGATAGAAAAATCATTTAAAACAACCGCAAGTCTCCCAATGCTTCTTGTGTTGTATCTAAGCGATGAGTTAGGAAAAGAGTTCATAATATCGCATGAATCAAGGTCAACCAATGTCTTGATAAACACAAACTTCAAAAGCGCAGAAGTACTATAGAAAGAAACAAAAATAAAAAATGTACTCCACAATCAGCCTACCTAAAAACAAAATATCATGAAAACACACACATTTTTTTTTAATGAAAATATTGTTTTAGGGATTGGCCATTCACCAAGAGGGCGTCAGGTTCCCCCCTCAGATTTTGCAACTGGTACGTGCCTACCCCAATTTTCTCAGATACCTGAAAAGGTCTGAGCCATAGATTCTAAAACTTCAAATGTTTTCCCTTTGGCTCATTTTCTCTGTCCCATTTTAGGACTAAGTCTCCTACTTCAAAATTCTTCTCTTTGGCCTTATGCTTATCAAACCACCTTTTAACTATTTGTTGATGAGCTATAAACTTTGACTTTACTTTCTCCCTTTCTTCTTCTAGCATGAGGAGGGTATCAATTCTTTGTTGTATAACTGATGAGGGTTGTCCTCTAGAATCCTAAGCAAGTTGAAGAGATGGAAGATATAGCCCGTTCAGGAGAATGGCTTCCTTTCCATATACCAGAAAGTATATGAAATTCCCTATAGCTTCCTTGTGTGTTATTCTATCATCCCATAGGGCGCTATGAAGTCAACTGTGTCAATTCCTTTGGTTGTCTGCAACTGTTTTCTTTAATATCCTCACCAGGTTCTTATTGGTGATTTTGCCACTCCATTCCCCTATGGATAGTAGTTTGCAAAGTATTTGATTATGATTCATTTGTCTAGAGAAAACTATGTTAATAGGGTGGAATAAAAGTAAGAGACATTGTCAAAAACAAGGACGAAAGGCATATCGAACCTTGTGATCAGTTGTTGTTCTATGAATTGGATCACCACTTTTTCGTTTACATGAGTTAGAGGGACGTCCTCTGCCCATTTCGTGAAATAGTCTGTGGGAGTTAGTATGTATCTATGTTGTTTTGAATAACTCGGTATAATTTCTCCTATGATATCTAACCCCCATTGCTCGAAAGGCCTGGAGACGACCACAGGTTGGAGTGTGAAAACTGCTCTATTTTCCCTCCCTGCGCTTATTTGACAAGTTTTACAGTTTCTAGCGTATGTGTGAGCATCCCTGAACAGAGTAGGCCAATAATATCTAGCTCTCAATATTTTGTGAGTAGTGGTGTTTCCTGCAAAATGTCCACCCGCAGGACCATCATGGAGCTCCTTCAGAACCTTGTCTGCATATTCACGTTCAAGACATCTTAAAAGTACCCCATCATAATTAACACGAAAGAGCACTAAATTTATGAGGCGATATTGAGCTTATTTTAACTTGAGGGCTCTCCTTTCCCTAGGATTTAGGTTTTTTGGGCAAGTCCCATGATGCAGGAGATAAGTTAGTTTCTCATACCAAGACTCTTACCCTGGGGAGACGTATGAAGCTTCACCAGACCATAATTCCAATTCATTCTCCCATCTGGGGCCTTCATTTACTTGGTCCTGTGCTTCAGCTGCCAATTTGCATAATCCTTGTCTCTTAACCATTTTAGCAGGTTTTATATCTAGATCAAATTCTTGGACTACTTCCATCCATTTTCCTCTTATTTCCCCCATCTCCTATTGAGTGAATAGAGATCATATTGGAAGGTGAGGCACGATGACTTTGGTATGGTTCTTTAGGATGTAATATCTGAAGTGTTTCACTGCCTTGTATATTGCATAAGTCTGCTTGTCTATAGTAGGGTAATTTAGTTCAGCCCCTTGGAGATTAGTGCTCATAAATGAGACCGAGGCCTCATTGTTGTCATCATCCTTGTGAGTCAATACTATAGATAACGATTGGTCGAAGGTAAAAGTGTAGAATAATAAATATTTGCTAAAGTCGGGACTTCGCAACACTGGGGCTTTAGATATTGCAGCCTTAATATTGTTGAAATAACTTTTTCATTCATTATCCCACTTAAATTCAACATCTTTGCGGATCATTTTTTGTAAGGGTTTAATAGTTTCAGCGAAATCGGGGGTCAATTTCTTCACAAAATTGATTTTCCCAAAGAAGGATTGCATAGCCTTTTTGTTGTGGGGTAATGGAAGCTGAGTTATAGCCCTAATTCACTTTGGATCTATGTGAATTCTTGCTTGAGATATAATATGACCTAGTAGTTTACCTTCCTCGACACCAAAGATAGTTTTCTTAGGGTTTAAGGATATACTGTATTTCCTACACCTTTCGAAAATATGGGTTAAGTGTTGGATGTGATATTCTATGTTCTTTGAATACACAGTCACGTCGTCCAAATAAAATACTACACATTTGTTTATTAGTCCCCGAAAGCTACGTCCATGGCCCTTTGGAAGGTTTCCCTTGCATTGATTAACCCAAAGGGCATGCATTTATAAGTGAAGGTTCCCCACTTGGTTCGGAGGGTAGTTTTCAAATGGTATTTCTCTGAAACTATAACTTGGTTGTAACCTAAAAAATCATTTAGCAGGGAGAAAATATCAGAGCCAGACACGGTCTGCAAGAGTTTCTCCATTGGTGGGACTGGGTAGTTTTCCTTTTCTGAAGCTCTGTTGAGGTTTCTGAAATCTACACATGGGCGGATCTCCCCAAAATTATTCCTTACTGGAACCAAATTTGCTACCCATGTAGAGTGTCTAACTTGGAAGATAATTTTAGTATCTAGTAATTTCTTTAACTCATGACACATGAGAGGCTCTAGGGATGGGTGGTACTTTCAGAGCTTTTGTTGGAAGGGTTTCACTCAGGGATTTAATGAGATTGTGTGTTG
>JASDQU010242891.1:35092-47279 GCA_032191745.1 Picea mariana
AAAGATTTCAATCCTTAAAACATCTACTAACGCACGCACCCGTGTTAAAGATCATCGATCCCGAAGATGACTTCCTCGTGTGCACAGATTCCTACAAGGAGGGGCTCGAAGGAGTCCTTATGCAAGGAGGAAATGCAGTCTACTATGAATCCCAAAAATTGAATGAGCACGAAGTCAACTATGTGACCCATGACCTAGAGCTGGTCGCCATAGTGCATGCCTTAAAAATGTGGAGGCATTATCTCCTGGGAAGGAAATTTGTTCTTATGAAAGACCACTGCGGATTGCGATATCTGTTTGACCAACCAAAGCTCAATGCCATACAAGCTAGGTGGATGGCCCTCCTTATCGAGTTTGATTTTTAAATCAAACATATTAAAGGAAAGGAAAATAAGGTGGTTGATGCCCTTAGCAAAAGTATGAAAACAATTCACCTGGAAGCGATGAGCACCTGCGAGACAGATGTCAAGGAAAGAGTCAGGAATGCACAAGAAACAGACACATTCTTCCAGACTCTGACCTCGTACCTAGAGCAAGAACCCACAGGGATAAAGTATGAAGGCTACCAGATGATAGATGGAGGTCTGATAACTTATAGAAATATATTGTATATTCTAGATTGTTATGACTTGAAGAGGTTCATAATGGATGAAATACATAAAAGGTCATATACTGGTCATCCAGGATACCAGAAGATGATCACGACCACCAGGAAACAATTCTATTGGCTTGGATTGAAGAAATACATAGCTGAGTACTTAGCCAAATGCATAGAGTGCCAACAGGTTAAAGAAGAACACCGACGCCCAGCAGGATTATTACAACCTCTACCAATCTCGGAATGGAAATGGGAAACCATCTCCATGGATTTCATCACCAGATTACCAACCTCGACCAAACAGAATGACACCATCATGGTAGTGGTGGATAAATTGAGCAAGTCCACTCATTTTATCCCCGTCAAGTCGACTTGCAAGGCAATAGACATCGCCAACGTATTCATGAAGGAGATATTCAGACTACATGGTATGCTTAAAGAGATCGTGTCTGACAGAGACATGAAATTTACTTCCAACTTTTGGAAATCCTTGATGGTTGGTCTGGAGACCAAATTACTGTTTAGCACAACCTATCATCCTCAAACCGATGGACAGACGAAAAGAGTGAACCAAATACTAGAAGACATGCTAAGGATGCATGTAATGCATCAACCCAGAAAGTTGGAAGATTACCTGTCACTGGTGGAGTTCGCCTACAATAACGGCTACCAAGAATCCCTGAAGATGAGTCCTTTCGAAGTCCTCTATGGTAGGTCGTGCAACACTCTAGTCAGTTGGAGTAATCCTGTAAACAGAATTACTATTGGACCTGACATGTTGAAAGAAATGGAATAACAAGTGATTCAGATAAAACAAAATCTAAAGGTCGCTCAGAACAGACAAAAACGTTACGCCGACCGAAAAAGAACTCCAAGAGAATTCAAGACGGGAGACCACGTATATCTTAGAGTTAGGCCCAGGAAGAGTTCCCTAAGGATGGGAGCTTGTGCCAAGTTGGCACCTCGGTATTGTGGACCCTTTCAAGTTATAGATAGAGTGGGACCTGTAGCCTATAGGCTAGCACTTCTTCCCACAGTAAAAGCACATAATGTTTTCCATGTTTCATTATTGAAGAAGTATGTGCACGATTCTAATCATATAATTGACTGGTCTGTGATCCAGGTGGAACCGGAGGGAGAATTTCTGCCAGAAACATAATGCATACTAGACAGAAAGGAAACCACACTCAGGAACCGAACCATTGCATAGGTCAAGGTGCAGTGGAAACATTTTAGCCCAGATGAGGCTACATGGGAAATGGAAGATGCCATGAAACAGGCATATCCGAATTTGTTTACTTCTGTACATACACGTCATATTGATAGATAGAACATCGAGGATGATGTTCCTTTAAGGGGGATGGAATTGTAACACCCTGTTTCCCTCAGTATGTAAAAATAACTATATTGGCCAAGAACTATGGCAAACTCAAAGATGTAAATGTTTGATTTGACGGACCTTTGTATGAAAGGTTGATGAATGTAAATTATGTTATGAATATGTGTTGCATGACTGCTGGGAGGGGGATGTGCTAAAAGAGACCATGATGACTAATGAGAGGCAGTGGAAGGGAACTGGAATGGTTGCATTAACTTCCACCGAGCCAGTACTGTACTAGGTTTTACTTGCTCAAAGACCAAAGTAACTCTCTGACCCTAGAATGAATTTCCCGTCAGATTGGTAGGTGGGGAGGCTCCTCAGAGTTAATGAGGGGATGGGGGTGAACTGCCCATCTATAAAAACTCTCAGACCTGACCATTGATGGGGAAATTTGCACCACACGCAATCTTGCAGCGAAAAGGAAAGAGAGAAAGTGTGGTAAAGGGAAGAAGAGGAAAAAGGGAGAGCATGCAACGGGGATTGCGGAAGAGAACTGGAGAAATCCTGGAATCACAGGGAGCTCTAAACATATGAGAAGGAGAGTAACCTTCTTCCTGGACTTCCGTTGAGCTGGAAATAGGAGACTGAATCTCAAGGCATCATGGTCTAGCTCGGGGGTGGCTAGTGGTAAGCCCATTTGGAGTCACTGAGCCTACGGTTGGGTGGAAACGAGCACCCCTCTCAGCAGTTGCATCACGCCTGGTGGATTTGATAAGTGTTTTATGCCTTGTATTTTAAATTGAATTATCATGAATACATTCTCATGTTTATACACCCATAATGATTTCTGTGTGGAATTATTGCCTGGTGTTTTAGACTGGGAATAATGGATGCATGTGTACACTTACATGCCATAGTTGGTTTCTGTACGAATGATTTAGTCTGGGGCGTGAGTTCACTCCACTGACAGTCATATTGTTTGCTTGATTCTCGTAATGTTCTAGGTAGGCACCTCGAGAGTATCTCTCTAAGGTCTCGGAGTCGTGGGAGTTGGAAGCTCCGGAAGGTTGAATATCGTGATTTAAGCTCAGAAAGGATAGCGAGTCTAATTATCGAAAGATAACACCCCATCGTTTGGCAGACAAATAGTCGAAATCCTTTCAGAAATACCCCAGATCTGTCAAGACCAATGGATCTGTCGAGAGAAACCCACTTACCCTAAATTGGGATGCAAAATGCACGTTCCGTTAAGCGGCAAGAAAATCTGGGCGTCCAGAAATATGGCCAGGGTTCCATTCCGGAGCCCCCTCACCATTCTACCTTTAAAGCAGGGGGGGGTCCAGAATTGAGTGTACAAGTTTCAACGGCCTAGATTGGGAAGTCTGAATCTATGGTCAAGATTGGATTCTGGACCCCCTGTGCCTATCTACCTTTAATAAGGGGGGGGGGGTCCAAAATTGGCGGTGTAAAGCGGGGCCCCCTTGTCTAGGACCATAGATCCAAGAATCCATCAGGGGTTTATTGACCATCGATCTTAACCTTTTCTTAGGCAGGAGAGTGGACTTGACCATGTCCTGAAAGTCTCGAAGTATTCAGAACCGTCCAATTGGCACAGGACACGTGGCAGTCGGTTAGCATTTTGTTGACCCGCGGCTTGGAGTGGTCAAAGGGGTAGAATTGCATGAACTTATGATTCGTGAAATCACGACGTGATTGTGGTCGTTGATCCAAGAGTGATCTAGACCATCCGTTCAGTGTGAGTAGATTTCAGCATTTCGGCGTTTCGACACCTGAGAGACCAAAGGGCGAGACCCCTCATCTTCGCAAGTTGCAAATTCCTGGTATGCAAAATTCTAAATCAGCTAGCGTAAATAGGTTTCGGTGTTTCGGCACCTGGGAAACCAAAGGGGCAAGAACCCTTGTCTTTGCAAGTCGCAAAATCCCGGTACCCAAAACCCCGATGCACTCTGTGGTAGAAAGGAGGAGTCTCGAAAGGATTTGGACCGTCCATCAGAGGAGACGCGTGGTGAATGGTCAGAGTTCGGGGAAAGCTCCGAAGTCCCATGGACTGTTGGATCCAAATCATCGAAAGTCGTTGGATCTCATATAAGAACTCGAGTATCGGGTTTTGGGGTTTGTAGAGTCGAAAGACTTGACTCGCTTGCATCGCCGAGTCGCTAAATGCGAAAAGGCGCCTCGTTTGTTTGGCCTGTGGTCATAACCAACGATCACATGGAGGTGGATAAGGGAAGAGCTAGTCTACGCTAGGCCCCCGTAGGAATTTGGGGATTCTGTCCCTCGAGAAGAGGCAAAAATTTATTATGCCATAGTGGGTGTGTTTTACTATGAGATATATTGATGTAAACATGTATCAACTTGTACCACTGACCTATAGCCAACTTGTACCACTACCCTGTAATTAACATGTACCTGAATTTATCTTGTACCAACCAAAACCAACAAATACGTGACCTATATGTTCTACAGCACGTGTATATACATGCCCTATCTATATTGCATCTCACGTATATACGTGGCCTATCTGTATTGCAGCCTATGTATGCCTTATGAAAACTAGGGTTTTATTTCTCTAAAAAACTCAAACCCTCTTCATCCTCTGTTACATCAACCTCCAACCTGTCATTCTGTCTACTGTAACTGTGCCTTGTTTATACATCCTCATACATATCCCTTAACCAAATGTATCTATATCTCTCTAGTCATGTGCCATACAAATATGTGTAATCATGAACAAGTATAATAACCCTCACATGAACTAGACATCAAACCCTTACTGATATACAACCTCTCAATCCATCAACCACTTCACAAATAAAATCTCTCAACCATGTACCACAAAGACCCTTAACCATATGCCAAGAAATACAAGATGTGCCTCAACACTAACAAGATGTATCAATGAGTACCTGCAATAAACCTTACACAATAATAGATATTCAATGTTCTCAATAGGTGATAATAGGAGAGCATTTCTCTTTTATTTGTACGTTCATGTATCTTCCTAAAGGGGTTACCTTCTAACCAACCTAACCCAATTTCTTTCTTTTAGGGCTAACCCACTTCTAACTACTTGTCCACTTCTAACCCACTTTGCTACAAATAGTAAATTCTCCACTTCTAGTTGCAACTAATTTATTTTTAATTATTTTCTTATTGCAACAAATTAACCTATGATTAACTCCTAGTTTCACTCACTTGACTAGTCAACTTCTTCTACAAGCTTCTAGAATAATTTTGACTTCTCTGACCTTCTAGATAACTCGTGAGAGTTCTCCAACTTCACAAGACCATAACTATCTAACTGTGAGAAGTTATGTCACATTCCACATATCACCGAAAATGGCATGACATGTACTATCCATATGGAATAGTCTTATCTACAAATATATTAATCTCCATACCATTATACATCAATTAAATCGAAGTCCCTTATCCATATTGTTGGGTCTACCAGAATTTTCTACCAGACTTGATTCAAGGGTTGACATCAATGACAACCAACCCAATTAATCAAAAATCTCCCCCTTTGGCATTGATGGAAACACTTTGATGCAATACTGAATTCATATCGCTTATGCTCCCCCTATGACCATTGCTCCCCCTGGAAGCATGCCTATGTTCTCTCTCTCCAAGCATCTAACTCTTTGTTTTGCATCTAATGAATCTCTCCCCCTTTGACATCAATGGAAAAGGTAAATTCTCATCCAGGGATTCTCCACCTAACTGAACTGTCATTGGGGCTACTGCCCCTGAATGAACTCTTCCTGAACCTGCTTCACCAACCTGAAATTTCCTATGTATGGCGATTTCTCGCATAAATCTAAGACATATAAGATTAGCATTCAAAAGCATTCATTTTGGAGTATAAATCACTTCGAGTCTCTGGTGAAGATAATCAAAGGATTCCCTTGAAAGCAGTTTTGTGAAGATATCTACAACCTATTCCTTTGTTCTCACATATTCAACTCTGCAACCTATTCCCATAGAAAGTGATACTTGATTGGAATGTACTTCGTCTTGGAATGCATCGCTGGATTCTTTGAGATATTGATAACGCTTGTATTGTCGCAATATATAGGAATGGGCTTATCATACTCAACATGTATATTTGTCAAAGTTTGTTTCATCCATAAAACATGTGTACAACATGTTTTTGCTGCAATATACCCTGCTTCGACTATAGACAATGATATTGATGTATGTTTCTTGCTTAGCCAAGTACCAAACACTCACACAAGCAGAATTCCACTTCATTGGTGCTTCACTGGTCATCAATGCAACCTGTCCAATCTGCATATGTGTAGGAAATAAGTGATAGATCCTTTCCTTTTGGATACCATAATCCAAACTCTTTTGTGCCTTGGAGATATCTGAAAATCCTCTTCACTGCTAGAACATGTGATTCCTTTGGTGCCGCTTGAAATCGTGCCACCTTCCCAACTGCCTTCATTACATCTGGTCTGGATGTTGTCACATAAAGTAAGCTTCCAATCATTGACCTGTACTTCCTCTAATGTGTAGACTTTGAATCATCATCTTTGCTCAACTTGGAACTGGTTTGCATAGGAGTGTTAACTAGTTTTAAATATTCCATTCCAAACCTCTATAGCATTTCTCTAATATACTTAGTTTGAGAAAGAAAAATGCCTTGGTTACTCTGACATATCTAAAGACCCAAAAAGAAGGATACTTCTCCAAGTAATGAAATTTCAAATTCATTCTGCATATCCTTTGCAAATTTCTTGATTAACCTGTCATCATCACTTCCAAAAATAATATCATCAACATAAACTTCAATTAATAAAATATTGTCTTGATTTACCTTGATGTAGAGGTTGTTGTCTGCATTTCCTTTTCTGAACCCTACTTTTTGTAGATATCTATACAATCTAGAGTACCATGCTCTAAGAGCCTGTTTTATACCATACAAGGCCTTCTTCAACATGCACATGTAATATTCTTTCTATGATAGCCGAAATCCTTCTGGTTGCTCAATGTAAAATTCTTCTTCAAGTTCCCTATTTAGAAAGGCTAATTTCACATCAATCTGATACACTTTAATGTTCTTGGAGCATGCATAAGCTAAGATCAATAGGATTGCTTCCATTCTGGAAATTGGGGCAAATGTCTATTGAAATTTGATACCTTCAACCTATGCATATCCTTTACATACCAATCTAGCTTTGTTCCTGGTAGCCTGCCCATCTTCATTAAATTTATTTTTGAAGACCCACTTTGTTCCAATCACATTTTTGTACATTGGTCTTGGAACCAATTCCCAAGTGTCATTCTTTTCTATTTGATCCAACTCTTCATTCATGGCCTTTTTCCAGAATTCATCCTTGTTGGCTTCTTCAAAACTGTTTGGTTCAATCGAAATAAGAGTGCTAGGTGCAGTTGTTCTGGTGAGCGAATTTTTCTTCTAGCCTCAATTCCTTCATATTTGTTCCCAATAATATGATCTGAAGGATGATTCTTCTGTACTCTTTTGCTAAGTGTCTTTAGAGGTACTTGCTAAACTTTATCTTCTACTTCTATCCGATCTTATTCATCTTCCCCTTCTACAACTTCTTCATCGTTTGCTTCTTCTTCGTAAACATGTTCCACTGATTCCTTTTCTTCTTCCTTTAATTTTTGTCCACTTATTTCATCAATTGTTACATTGATGTTTTCCACAACTTTCTTGAGCCTTATATTGTAACACTTGTATGCTTTCCTTGTACTTGAGTAACCAACAATTACACCTTTGTCCACACGAGAGTCAAAATTTCCCATTCTGCCATCTTATATTTGGATGTAGCATTTGCTTTCGAACATTATGAAGTGCTTCACATTTGCCGGTATTCCTTTTCATATCTCGTAGGGAGTGTTTTCACTAGTCTTCCTGAGCATTAATATGTTTTGAATGTGAACCGGTGTATGCACTGCATGTGTCCAAAAAACATCTATCAACTTGGAATACATTAACACGGTTTGAGCCATTTTTTGTATTGTCATGTTCTTTCTTTCGATGAATCCATTCTGTTGAGGTGTCCAAGCAATGAAGAATTGCCTTTTTATTCCATACTTGTTGTAGAAAACTTGTTCTTTGTTTGCTTTCCTTGTTGACAATGCTTGCATAATGTGTTGGTTGGTTTTGTGATTTGGGGAATTTCTCTGACTGCTTCCTTTTTGCCTCCTTTGATGAGGTTATCGAAGTTTATGTGACCCATTCTTCTGTGCCATAGTCAAACTTCATCTTCCTTTCCTAGAAAACACTTTTCATTTCCAATTTCACTTAATACATATATGTTACTTGAAGTTCTTGCAGTTGCTGCAATCAATTTTCCTGATCTTGTTTTTCTTATCTCTCACTTCTGTGAATCGAATGTACGTTTATTACCTTGGTCACACATTTGAATTACACTTATAAGATTATGTTTCATATCTTCAACTAGTAGAAATTTTTTTTCCTTGGTATTCTTGTTTCCAATTATGACTGTGCCCTTTACAATGATTCTAGTTGACTCATCATTTCCAAAGGAGACCGATCCGTCTCTCTGCTTTCTCAATGTAAGAAACTTGTTTTCATCACCTGTCATGTGCTTTGAACAACCATTGTCAACATACCAACCATGTTTCTTGTGTTTATATTTTATAGCGAGTGTACATTCTTCATTGTTAAACTAATCCTTCTTTCTTATCCATATTCTTTGTTGAGATTCATGTTTGTGACTATTGTTGTTATGTTGTGATTCTCTAGGAGGGACTGTCATTCTACAATCTTTGGCCATGTGTCTAAAGTTGTTTCACTTGTAGCATTCCACTTAAGTGCTCAATGATTCAAACTTGGTGTAGCTTCTTCTCTGTGTTTGATTAGGCCTTCTTGGATAACCATTTTGTGCATGAATTTCAAAGTTGTTTTTGTTCCTTCTATTAGCTCTACAATTTACAACTTTGTGTCCAAAATTATTACATGCATAACAGAAACCAAAAAGGATACTTTGATACATGGGAGTTGAAGATATTATGAAAGGAGTTAATCTTTTGAATCCTTCTTCATCCTAAGGCATGCTTATTTCTGACTGTCGTTGATTTTGAAATCTGACTCTTCTAGGTGGAGGAATGTCCCTGTGATCTTCCCTATAAAACTTCTTGTATCCTCTAACTATCTCTACATAGCTTCTTGGTTGTGTTTATTTATCCATGGTTTTGGAGCTTGAGCCTCTTTCTATCTGATTGTATCCTAGCCCAAACTTGCCATGATGTGGCCTTTCACTATTGATAATATTATCCAAAACCTTTGAGTTATTCTGCATGTTCTTCTATTGAAGGTCATTTCTCAATATAACAACCTCTACTTCCAAATTTCCAATGATATTGTCTTTTTCTTCCATTTGTTCTTTGAGTGCTTCTTCAATTCTTTTGTCTTCTTCTATTTAAACCTTTAATTTAGTGATCATCTTCTCTAGTTCTTCAAAGTTTTAATTCTGAGTGTCTTCTTTCTTGTCTAGTTCTTCCTGGAGTTTCTTGTTTTTCTTATTTTCTCCTTTTATGACTTCTATAACACTAAACATTTCTTCTCTCTAGTCAACTTCTACTTCTTCATACTCCTCTTTGGTATCTTCTTTATCGAAGTCTTCTTCTTTAATTCTGAGTATCTTCTTTCTTGTCTAGTTCTTCTTGGAGTTTCTTGTTTTTCTTATTTTCTCCTTTTATGACTTCTATAACACTCACCAGTTCTTCTCTCTAGTCAACTTCTACTTCTTCATACTCCTCTTTGGTGTCTTCTTTATCGAAGTCTTTTATTTCCATGAGTAGAACTCTTTTTGTCTCACTTTCACTGACTTCATCTTCGTCTGATGAGGAGCAGTCTTCTTTGGTGCAAACTTTTTTCTTGAAGACTTTCTTTTTTGTTCTTTTTCCTTTATATGATTGTTTGTTGTTTGAATCATCCTCTTCACTTATTTTCTTTCTCTTGTGAGGATATTTGTTAGAAAAATGACCCATACCATCACAGTTAAAACAAAACAATGGAAACTTACCTTTATATCTGTTGGACACACCAATTACACTGAGATGGGGGGGATGAACAGTGTAGGGATCTTTTTCTAAACATACACTTCACAAAAATCCTTAGTTATCAATCACCATTTACTCATTACTTATTGTTGTCATTTATAACCAGTTAAATGTGAACATGCATCATCAACATATATCATAAATAATTCAACACCACAAGGAACACAAAGAACACAAGATGTATGTACAATTTTCTTTTTACTACGGACTACAATCCTTGGGTTATCAACAACAACTGAATAGAGTACAACTCTAGACAGTCACCATATCTGTAATGCAAGAATCAACTTACACAACTCAGCATCAACTGAGAAGACGCATCAATCCTCAACAGATACCAATCTGTCAACAAGTACATGACTTGTCACTAGTGCAGTACGTGTATGTACGTGCCCTACCAATAGTACAACTCGTGTATGTACACGGTCTATCTGTACTATGGCCTGCGTATCACTTCTGAGTCACTTAGAGTTTTCTCTTCAAGACAAACTCGGATCCTCTATAGCCTTCACTCACAATCACTTCTGTCTTTCACTATCCAATCTGAACCATAACCAATCACAACACATCCAATCTCTCCAACAACTTATTCATGTTCTTCAACCATACAATATGAATGCTACTCAATCATGTATAAGCAACCAATATACTATGGAAATCATATCAGTACTGAATCATAAGAGTGTTTCTCACTCTATTAATCAACCAATGCAACCATATCACAACATCCATATGAAGAATTCCCTAAGCATTCACCACACAATAAGAAAGAGTATCCATGAAGACAACCAAGTAACCATACTAGAGTTTCTATGGCAGATCTGAGCCCATAGAGTGCAAATCTGGAACTTGCTTCAGCCTTCAAGAACCTAATCATTAGCTCACATCCAAGTCTTCATGACTTCTTCATTGTATGCGCTTTGTCCTCCTTCAACTTGCATATGTACGCGCTCTGTCTCACTGTAGCCCATGTATGTACGCTCTTTGGCCCACTGCTTCTCACGTACTCCTTCAGAAACTAGGGTTTCTGAACTTCCAAAACTTTCGTCGCCAAGATCTCAGACTTACGGAATCTTGATGCATCCATGAGATCCTCCAGACTCTCTCTCTCTTAGAATAGATCTTCAATACATGCTCAAGAGCCTTATTTCACAAGAGACCCTTGCCCCTTATTTATACTCTCCAAGTAGCTTCCTTAGAAGCATATTCTAGGTCACTTAACCAATTTTCCTCTTTTTAGGGTTAACCACTTTCCATAATTAGAAAGTTCTCCATTACTTTATTATTTAAATAATCCTCCTTGACTTTGTCACTTCACTTTATCCTTTAAATAATTTTCTTTGTCTTTGTCACTTCACTTTATTATTTAAATAATCATTTTTGACTTTGTCACTTCACTTTGTCATTTAAATAATAATTTCTTCTTTTCAATCACTTTGAATTCTTTGACCTTTTGGGGCTTCAAGCCAACATATGAGGGTCCTCCAACTTCGTAGGTCCATAACTCTCAAACCGTGAGGAGTTATGTGACTTTCCACATACCACCGGAAATGGCATGACAAACACTATCCATATAGAATAGTTTCACTGACAAATTCACTAATCTTCATCTCATTATTCCATAATTAAGCATGGGTTCTCTAACCATACTTCAAGGATAATGCAACCGCAAAGTGTCTTCCCATGAGGGCTTTCACTATAAGGGTACCAATTTGGAGTTCATCCATTTGTACTCCTTATCAACCATGATAAGACAATAATGAATCATCTTTACATCATTCCAACAATGCATCATATACCAATGAAACCACATCAATCCATATTCATCTATGCATCTTATATCAATGACAACTCATTGATCCATATTCATCTATGCATCATGTATCAATGAAAACTCATTGATCCATCTTCATCTATGCATCATATATCAATGATAAATCATTGATCCATATTCATCTATGCATCATGTATCAGTGACAACTCATTGATCCATCTTCATATATGCATCATATATCAATGACAACTCATTGTTCATTTGACATCAATAAAAATCAATCATTTGACATCAAACCTTTGACCTTTGACATCAATCAATCATCCTTTGGCATCAATGAATTCCTTGACATCAATTTTTTGACATCAATCAATCAATCATTCTTTGGCATCAATGAACACATGATCCAACA
>JASDQU010242891.1:142952-180736 GCA_032191745.1 Picea mariana
TTTTTTTGAAACCAGATCTTCATCCCAAGTCTAGATAGAGCTCCCCGTTTAAAAATATAAGTTTTGTTTCGATTGATGCAAGCCGAAAGTCACAGATCTATTGAGTTTCCTAATATTGTTTTAATCATCTTAATACTAACTTAATTTCAGACGAGAAGGAGAATATTATGAAGAAGACTACAACAGAGTTTAAAACAAATAAGAAATTTTGAAAAGATTTTCAGAAGTTGAAATGAAATCTCTTTTTCCTCTCCCTTAGCAGTTTCAACAGTGATAAACCCTTGACACCATTAACCCAATGAAGGCACTAAGTCTACATGTTCTCCTCATCCCACAAGGAGACGAGGTCCCCAGTTGGAGCCTATGTTGAAACAGTTCTCAATGTTTTATCCCTAAGGCCTAAATTTTTCTTTTTCGGGTTTTGGCTTTTCACAAAACACGAGTTTCGTTATCAATCCTAAGCACACAATACCTTTTTCTTAAATTTTTTAATTATTCGGATAATAAAAGGCAAAAAGGCTTACAAAAATTATAAGACTCTCGACGCTTTTTATTTGAAATTATTTAAATCGTGTTAAATTTTAAAACTAACGGTTTTAAAATTAAGCTCAAAGAATTTTCGGGATTTGGGGTTTGCTACAAACAACTTTTTTCGATGCAAATCGAATCGCGAAATCCCGATTTCCGATTTCCCGAAACGTTGAAGTCTTAATTAAAACACAGATTAATTAATTCTCTTATAAGAAAGGTTAAGGGTTAAGATAATCATGTCACGATTTCGGGATTCCCGGTTCAGTGAGATCACATCTCCTGTCATCATGTTTCCCGAAATCCTAAATCACGAAGCCTCGATCCACAGTTCACGTTAAATCAAACTATTTATGTTTTGGCCTTAATCGTGATTAGTTAGTTAATTAAGATGAGTTAAGTCCTTTAAAAAAAAAAAAAGCTGCCGCGATTTCGGAGATCGGATTTCATTGATAACATACTTCTCGACATCATGATCCCCGAAATCCCGAAAACGTTTAATCTCAATTAATTAATTTGCTAAAAACATTTTAAGTATTAATTAAAACATCGTGATTTTGCGATTTCGCAATTTCGAAAATCATTTTTCATCGACGACATACCTCTTGACATCATGATTTCCGAAATCCCGAAAAGCAAAGTTTTCAGCTTTAATCTATGATTAACACTAATTAACCTTTTTTCCAAAATAGGATTAATGATAATCATTCTTTCTAAGTGTTCATTCGTGTTTCACTTTCCGATTAAGTAAGTGTCTCTTTTACTTAAAAAACCCGAAGGTGCCTAAATACTGACATTAAATGCGTATCTCGGAAATATATCTTCCACATTAAAATCCTTAAATTCGTGACAACTATGTCAATCTTGTCATTTTTTAATGTATTCAAAATGAATATCTAAATGTCCGTGCTTCCATTTTTAGCTGAGCTCGTTCATCCATTCTCTGTGACGGGTTTTCAATTAAACGCAAAGTCATGGCACCGAAAAAGGCACCGAAGAAGAACGAAGATGCACAGGAAGGAGATATCATCTCCGACACCACTCCACATGCTATAGACTCCATTAAATCTTGGACTCAAATCTCTGAATTGCTGGAATACGAGCTTGAGAATGCTCATCCTGATTCTGAAAATCATTGTCGGGACATAGCTGAGTCAGAGCTTCTTAAGATCGCTGCGCGCCCGCGGCTCGTGGCATACATTGATATGATCAGCTGGGCCCTGGAAAAGGTTAATATCCCAACGAGGAGCATCTTAAATGACCAAGGAGCTATCGTCGGCTCATTCAGGCCAGAACACATACAAGTAATGTATAAACTCTCGCCAAATCCTAAACATACTTTTAATGTTGAATTTTTAGCAGAGTTTCAGAGAAAAGAATGTATTGAGGCAGACCGACCATATCCAGATATGATTAGAGAATGGGCGAGGTGTCCAACAAAGTTTAGAGCTGATTTTCATGGGATTTATGCTATAGCATCCTTGAATGAATACATGGTATATGTAGCCATTATGTTATGTAGACTTTTCAGGAGAAAAGATCCTTGCCATTTTCATGCAGACTGGGTGCCCTTTTTAGAAGAAGCTTCAGAAGGAAATGGTTTTAACTAGCATAAGATTTTGTCAGATAACCTAACACAAGAAATCTTAAACTACAAAGCAACAAAATCAAAGGGACAACTAGCAACCTTTTATATGTCTGCATACATTATGGATGCAATCTATTATGTGACTCCTTTTCCATTAATGAATTGGAGTTGGAACATTTCCTATCCAGAATCCATTCATAAATATCACTCGACCCTTTGGGAAGAAAATACTAAGGATGCATTTTATGAGGTTTGTCATTTTATTATAATTCCAATGCATAAAATATTTTTTGGATGCGAACCACCTCGCATTTCTGATGCAATCACGAAAAATCTTAAAGCAGTTGTCGACTGGTTTATTGAGGAGAAATTTTCCTACATTAGGGTTTACAATTGTTCCATTCCCCCTCATGCACTCCCTAAATTCCTACCGGACAGATTGGTGTGTAGGGAGGTAGCCCATCAAATAGTAAAGGGTGGTGTTGGATTAGAATTAAAAGCAGCTCAGAAGAAGTCATGGCCATCTTTCCCTGTTCATATTGAGAAATTTTCTTTATTAAATTTAGGCCATTCTAAGGTAGAGGCTGAATCATTAGAAGAAGTGAAATTAGTAGATATTGAGCACATAAAATATGACCCCTACCAAGTAATAAGTAGGCATTTTATACATTGTAATCTAAAGGCATATGAACATGAAACATCTATTTATCATGATGTATTTAAGGATGTTAAATCCTATAAAGAAGTACTGAATAGAGTACAGGTCATGCCACCGGACTCACAGACTGGATTTGCGTCATTCCAGAGCCAAAGGCGAAGTTCCCTACCTAAGAGTTTGCAGGGTGAAGTTTCAACCCCACCTCCAGAACAGGAAGGTCCTCCTCTAGGGTTTGAAACTAATACACAGGATAAAGAAAATACCAAAGGCAAGATGAAGGATTCTGAGATACCTTTCCAAGACACAGAGGGTTATCAAACAAAAAAATCAGAGACGGAGAAGGGAAAAGAGCTGGAAACAACTCCAGAAAACCTTAAGGATGTTCCAGAAAAGATAGGAGGAACAACATCAACAGAGCTCGATAGTCCTATCACTTCCTTAACCCCATTGCAATCAACTTATGGAACCCCCCATGAAGGAGCTCTGTATGTCAGTGATCTAGAGCCAATTTCAAGGGATGAAATCCCTCTATCAGATTACTTTTTCAGTAAAAAGAGAAGAGCAATCTTGAAACAGGAAATCCATCCATGAGGAGAGGTGATGATTAAAAAACATAGGGTCATTATAGATGGAAAGAAGCTTAAAGATGAATAATTTTCTATGGAGTTAGCAGGTACGATGGGTGCTATAGCATCAGCAAATATATATTCTATTGGAAGTTTAACAAGCATGCTCGAACAAAAAGACCAAACAATAATTCAATTACAGGACAAATTAAAAGAAACTGAGAGAAATATCAGTTGGGGAATGCAAACGGGTCTAGAACAAGCTAGACTAAAAGATATGCGAGAAATTTAGAAAATGAAAAAAGACTTAGAGGAGGAAAGACAGATAATACAAGTCACTCAGGCACAGGTCCAAAAGCTGGGAGAAGAGAATAAATAGTTACAAAATAAAATTAGTTCTATTACTAACCAAGTAGTAGAACTTGAAATTTTCAGGACACAAGCATTGGGGATATATTTGAAAATAGAGGAAGAACAAAAAAAAGTGTTTTTGAATCTGGAAGTAGTCCAGAATTATTTTCAAGAGACAAAAAAATCCTTGGAGAATGTTTTCCAGAAGGAAAGGGAAGTGAAAGCAGCTAGAACGACTTTCCAAAAGGCAGTAGCCCTCTCAACAAAGGAAGAAGTCGGAAGGATTCAGAAATTATCCATTTCTGAACAGGTTAAAGGGGACATAATACTTAAAGTGTGGGAAGCAGGCCTTGCTGAATATAAAAGATTAACCAGAGACGTCAATGATGATTGCCAGGGAATTTTTGATCTCTTAGAAAGAACTTCATTGAATATCAGAATAGATGATTGCCCCGAATTATTAGGTGAGATTAATATTGCCAAGCACCAGCTAAGGTTCAAAGAAGAGCTGGAGGAAACAAAGATAGAGATTTCAAAAATTAAATTAATAAATATCACAAAAATCAACAAATGGATGGTCACACCGAACTTAAAGTTGCAAACTATTAAGTTCACAGAGAAGATGATAGAAAATCGTTTGCCTGAATTACAAAAAAGATTTTTTCTGTTTGAAGCAAATGAGATACCAGATGCTCCCAGAACTTTTGTGAAATTTTTGGGAAAGTGTGTTCAGTGTCTTGAAGTGGAGAAAGGAAGTTCATCAACACAAGCATAAAAGCATCATTTTTAGAATGTTTTTATCATTAGAAATTAGAAAGGAAATGTAAACGGTTGACATTATTCTTATATGTAACCGTAATATTAGGAAGTTGGTTAGTCACCAACGAGAAAATTTTGATGAAGATGTATAAATGTATTTTCTATAGACTGAGAAAGGGCTTTTGATTTTTTGGAGAGAGCCGATTGTATTAATAGTTTTCCAATCCATCATTATACATTACAGACGAGATTCTGAATCCTGCCAATTTGTAGCTATGTGTTCTTCAACCCTGTTTACTATACTTTATTGTGTTTTCATTCAATGTTTTTCTAATGAATAAATCAATTTGAAGTTACCTACAAACATCTCGTATATAGTTCAGATTGATTTGGATATCAAATTATTTACAACTTTTCCTCTGAAATTGCTATCAGTGATTTTAAGACATGTTAATCATTTGAACCTTAATACTTAACTTTTCATTAGAAACCTCGTTTTCCTTCTTTATTACCTATCATAAATATGAGATTCTTTCTTGATTAAAGCCTCATATTTTTCTGTAGTACTTCTTTGTTATTTTATAATTCTAAAATTGTTGCAAATCCAGGAAACAACCTCGAATGCATTTATGTTAGTGTTTTGAATTTCAAAATTGTTTTTTCTTATTCTCATCTCTTAAAAATTTGAAGTATCATTTGATTAAATTCATTCACGATTAAATAAAATCTTATCATTCATGACTGTTCCAAGTAGCAGACAACCTAACATTGAACCTGGCCTTCAAGATCAAACCAGTATTGCTTTGAACCTATTTAATACCATCCTACAAACAACAACTAACCGGGTTGAATTAGAACGTTCACAGGTACTATTGAGAGAGATATTAGCATTCAAGAACAACAGGAAGCTAGACAGAGACAATTGAGAAACTGATTCTGCTTCACCCTTCCTTTTCGATTCTTATCCTCAAGTTATTCCTTTAAACATTTACGGATTCCTTGACAGTATACTTTACAGCCTTAAAATATAAACTCAGGAACAATAGGTCCCGAGTCACACTTATAGGAAGTAGAGGTGGTGGTGCACCTATGAACCATTATATCAATGAGCATTGTGTGCCAGGTACTCATAAGCATAATGGTAAATTCACTATAAGAGATGTTTGAGACTTGTCCCTAGGGACCATCCTCTATAATATCACATGCATGGTAGGGAGGGCAACTCCCCATATGTCTCTTCAGAGATACTTTCAGTATGCGCTGGAATGTATGGAGCCCCGAGTTTTCAATTGGTGTGAAGGGGTTCTCAAGAGTATGAAAAAAATTTGACCAAGTGTAGGAGTGGTGAACTGAAACAATTTAGATACGGTTCTTTTTTGGTGTCCTTATTTCTAGAGAGCGTCCTGGTTTTGCGTTTACAGGTAGAGTGGGGTATGCCTGCCCCACAAGATCTGAGAATGAAGATGTGGGTCGACCTCATGGCACGACATGCAACCAGTCCTATCGTTATATATATCAATGTTTTCTTTGACTGGTTGAGGACTCAGATGCTCATGGTCGACAACTATGCATATGCTGAACTGGACTTCCGAGGAGATCTAGACTTAGCTCTTCCTAAGGCTTCCCAATGGGGGGACATAGGTAAGAAGGACATTTTGTTTATATCATGTTTTTGTGATTTTTAATGATACAAAATGTTTTTTATGTTGTTTATCGGATGACTATCAAATGCTCTTTGATAACGCATATGTGGGACCGTACTGCCTTATAGGTTCATCCCCTATACAGAGGCGAGGGGAGAGAGACGTCATAGCAGGAGTAGCTGTTGTCAATTATGAGACCATAGAGAAGAACCTAGAGGGACTCACAATGAACATCCTAGATGCCTCTATTGATGATATTCCGAGGCACTATCAGTGCCACACAGTGGGCGTGTCTACTTCCATCGGTTGACTGCTCCATAGAGTAGCACGAGTAGTCGGATGTTATAGCGAGCAACATCCTTGATGCTATATTGTATATGAAGCCATGTGCTTCACATTTTTGATATTTTGGTCTTTAGACAAAAACACTTTTTGTAAAATTTTTATCGTTATATATATATGAGACTTCTACCGGATTACTTCTTGTATATACAAAGTGTGATTGGATTTTATAAATTTCTCAAATGTTTGTCTAACACATAATTATCCAATGCATCTGTTAATGTATTTAGAGATCTAGGAACGTGTTGATATTCAATGTAATCAAAATGATGTTCCGAGAGGCGAATTCATAAATATACCCTTAATAACATAGGACTTCGAATGGAGTAAACATTACTCAATTGTTCGACTTCTAACTAAGAATCAAGTCGTACAAAGAGATGATGGATCCTAAGTGAAATAATGTTGGTCAATAATTTGATGATTGCATTGTATTCTTCAATATTGTTAGTTGCACGACCAAAGCAAACTCCATGTAGACTAATCAACTCATCTGTAGGTGCATAGATTGCCCAAGTAGTAGACGCTAAGTTCTGAGTGTTGTGACTAGCACCATCAACAAAGGAAATGTAGGGTAGCGAAGACACCAACATCTGGAAACCAAGTACAACGCAAGGCAAGCAGCTGAAGGTTGAAACCAAACAACGAAAAAATCACACAAGAGTATGATACACTAAAATAGAAACACTCATGCAAAAATGACTTAAGCATAGTACTTCTTTAAGTAAATCCCATTTCTGGGTTCACTCAAAGGGATTCCATCATAATCAACTAGCTCATAAGCTCCCTTCTCCAACACTCATTTGAAAATGTAAGGACCTCGCCACATGGCCTTGAATTTACCGCCCCCTAGTAGATCATGATCTTGTTCATAAAGGAGAACTAGATCACCTTAAAAAAAAACACGTGGCTTGACATGTTTGTCATATTGGGCTTTAACACATTTCTTCTGAATTTCAATAACTAAGGTGACATCACGATGGGTTTCATCTAGTTGCATCAGATACAAAAGACATTCTTCTTTAGTAGAGGTGTTAGGGAGAAGTTCAATGACTAGTTTCAAAGATGATATTTCACATTCAATCGACAAGATATCTTCGATACCATAAACTAACTAGAAAGGTGTAAACCTCATGGCAGACTTGATGGATGTTCAATAGGCCCATAATACTGAGCACAACATCATGTGCCAATTTTTCTTATGAATTCCTATCATCCGTCGAAGCATATTAATGAGAAATTTGTTGATTGCTTCAACTTGGCCATTGGCCTGTGGATAATAGGAGGTTGTGTTTTCATGGAAAAGACCCAACTTCTTAGTAAGTTCTGACATCATAAAATTTCAAAAATGACTACTGTGATCAGTAACGATGGATTGAGGGACACCAAACCGAGTAATGATATGATTGAATATGAAAAATGCTACATTTTTCTCGGTGTTATCAAATGTAGGCATCGACTCAGCCTATTTAGTGAAATAATCCATAGCTACAATAATGTATCCATGCCCCCCTACTGAGTGAGGGTTACATGTCAAGAATTCAATGTCCCATTTGGTGAATGGACCAATAGAAACCACAGGATGTAAGGGAGCGAGATGAGATCTTATCTTGTTATTATAAGTTTGACAAGCATGGCATTTCTAGACAATAGTAATTCAGTCCTTAAACAAAGAAGGCCAAAAATAACCCACTCGTAAGATCTTTTGGGCAGTGGCATAGCCAGACATATGAAGGCCACATTCTCTAGAGTGACAATCATTCAAATATTTCTCAGCTTCATCATAGGTGAGACATCATCGAAAAATGAAATCAACATCGCGACGGTAAAGGATATCACCAAGAATGATGTATTGGCAAGCTTGATATCGTATGCGATGATGATCTGTACTAGATAGATCGAGCTAGAAAGTTAGAGTCTGGAGATAGATAATAATATCTCCATACCATACATCGTTAGAACTAATCAGAAAGAGGGATTCATTAGGCAAGGAATCCTTTTCCACATTTTCTATCTCAGTAGAGGGAAGGTCACATATCAGTTCGGCAAAAACCAAGGATTTCTTTGACTTAGCACGTTCAAAATCCAAGTCAAACTCCTAGAGAATCACTATCCATTTGGAGTACTTTCCCCCCAACAATTGTTGAGTAAGGATATGTTGCATGGGGTTGCTATCAGAAATAACAATGGTTCTGCGTAATAAGATATAATGACGAAATTGTTGGACAACTTGAACAACTTCCAAGGCCAGTTTCTCCACATGTATGTATTTGGTTTTGGTAGTCATGAGACTCCGACTCAAATAGTATATCATATGTTCATCATGTGAATCATCCTCTTGGACTAAGACCATGGAAATGGTAGAGTATGAAGCAACTAAGTAGAGGAAGTAATCGCAACTATAGTTAGGGGGAAACAATAATGGTGTACGGGGCAAGTTTCAAAGATTCAAAGGATTTGTTCACAGTATCGTCCCATACAAAATCATAACCTTTCTTGAAAAACTGGGTAAATCCTTTCGTTAATTCAGTGTAATTGGGGATGAAACGACACAAAAAGTTTGCCTTCCCTTGCAAACTTTGGAGCTATCATAGTGTGGAAGGAGGAGGTAGGTTAAGAATAGCCTCAACCTTCAAGGGGTCTACTCGAATCTCGTGTATAGACATAATGAAACCTAGATGTCGGATAGAATCCACACAAAAAACACATTTGTGTGGGTTCAAACGTATATGATAATAATGATAGCGTACAAAAATGGCCCTTAAATGTGTCGGGTGATCTTGGCGATGCATGGAATGCATCGAGAGATCGTCAAGATAGGGTTGCACAATGTTCTTAATATCATTAAAAGCGTAAGAAATAGCATGCTGAAAGGTCGCACCAACGTTCTTGAGACGAAAAGGTAACTTCCAGTAGGCAAAGGTTCCCCAAGGGAAAATAAAAGTAGTCTTGTGTTGATCCACTCGTAAAATATTAATTTGATTATAGCCAGAGAAACCATCCATTAAAGAGAAGATTTCACTCTTGGCACAGTCATCGACGATCTGGTCAACAAAAGGGGTAGGATAATTGTCCTTAGGACAAGCCTTATTTATATCCCTATAATCTATGCAAATGTGGATCGTGCCTTGTTTTTTATTGTCTGGAACAAGATTGGATACCCAATCGGTCAAAGCCACAAGATAGATAAAGCCAACTTTAAGAAAATTTTCAACTTCAAGCTTGATAGAAGTGGATTTACATGGATGGACTGGGAGAAGTCTCTGTCGAATGGGTTTAACGTTCGGATATGTCTTAATCTCATGCACAATGATATCAGGATCAATACCTGGCATTTCTTCATAACTCTAGGCGAAAACATCACAAAATTCTTGGTAAAGGGATTTATACGTGTGGACCTCATCTATAGAACAGGAGGCCCCAATATGAACATTCTCCACAACCCCAGGTTTAATCAATAAGTCGAGAGGGATGGTAGGTGAAATGTTACTCAAGTTCCCTTTGTACAAGACATTGTGTTTTGACTCAGGAACTGAAGAAATAACAACAACGGTCTACAAAGTCGAAACCCATTGGTGACTCTCTATGGTATCACATTCTAGGAACAAAATGGAGCAATGATGTCCATCATCCCATGGAGTATATTCCATAGAAATGACCAACATGATCATCTGATCAGTAGGAAAGATCACATGGAACGGATAAGGAGATGAATCATAGAGAGAAGGAGGAGAGCGAGTTGCCGATTGAATAACTTGATAAGTGGATTCGACCGGACTTAAATGCATCTTGTTGTCGTAATGAAGGTAGTCACTAGAGCTAGGTACTACCCATGGGTCATATGACTCTGGGGTTTGACGAAAAATGGTGGATATCATGTTAATTGAGGCAACAAAAGGAGGGGGAATATCAGTTGGTGGGATTAGAAATGTACCGATCAAAGTTGAATCTTTCAAAAGACCCACTCCGACATTCTCGTAATCAAGAGGTATCTTCGAGATAAAAGTTACGTTGCTAGTATGAGAATCGAAGTTAAAGAAGGACAGTTGGTCAACAATAACGACCTTTCCTTGATGCGGGAATTGTAACACACAAAAAAGGGTAGACACAACTGCACGCATGGAATCAATCCAACTATGAGCAAGAAAAATTTTATAATCAAGAGGTGCATCGAAGACCTCAACCTTGGCATTGACCAATTTACCTTCCATTGTAATAGACAACGAGGGAAGAAAATCGTAAGGTTTAAAACCTGTACCATTAAAATCCTTAAGTGTATTGTGTGATTCGGTGAGGGTATGAGAGCCAATAGATTTCGAACAAGTGATGGACATAACGCAAGTCGAGGATCCTTTGTCAATAATGGTTTTACAAATATTCTTTTTTTCAACAACAACTTAGATTTGAAACGCTAGCTGAGGAGGAAGCCTTGAATGTGATCTTCCAAGTCAAAGATTATTAAATTAGTGTTTGTGGGATCAAGTCCACCAATAGCATTTAACAGTGTCTTCCATTGAGTGGGACAACTTTAAAGGAATTCGAGAGATAACATCACAGAGGGTGCTTGCGCAATATCTTCTACAATACTGTAGTTTTGGGCAGCATGTGCGTGAGGATTGAAAGCAGACTTTCAAACAACACCCTTGGGAGGAGGGTGAAGAACTGTATCGAGACCTGGTATTTCGATATGAAAAGGACCATTTGGAGGTGAAGTTGGGGGAGGAATTTGAACCAACTATCATTAACTTTCTCCTTTGATGGAGAGTAATCTTTGGCTCGAGTTGCGACTGCAAATTCATTCTTTTTAGAGTCACCAATACACATAAGGACATAAGAGGAGGTAGAAGGAAAATCTTGGTCATGAATGACTAGATGGGTTTGCTGCTGAGAAGGGAAAGGCTGTGAAAAAATGATAGGTGTAGAAGGCTTTCCGGTTTCTTGGAGGAATTTAGTAACCTCGGTGTGTCTTTGACAATCTTTCTTGTAATTATCATCACCACAAATAAGGCAAGGGTAATGAGGTTTAAATTTATCTTTCTCATCAATGGTCTGCATTTTGGTTTTGTTAGATTGTGGATTATTATTCTTATCCTCCTTGTTTTTACCCTTCCCTTTCTTTTTATTTTGGTTTTTTCCAGCAGGTGTGGATTGAACATAATTAAATTCAATAGTCTTACCGGTGGAAGGAGTAGGAGTAGGAATATTTTGTGCATCGGAATGAGTAGATTTGGGATTGGTGTGACCAACGTGTGTGGACTGAGCTTCATCATGAAAAGTTCCAATCACACCATCAACAACATGAGAAGCTGCTGGAGGTGTTTGGGTAGGGTTTGTGGAAGGACGATGTGCATCAGGGATCAAATCGTAAAGTGTTCCCGTTTGCGAATAAATGAGATCTAGATACTAAGCACGACTGATTGTCTGCTCTTCAGTGACAACACCACCCATGGAGACATCATGAGTGATAGGTCCAATGAGTGATTTGGTAAACCACTCAGCCAATAGTCGATCAAGAATAGGAACTTTGATCAAACGTCTTCTCCTCCTCCACTCATGGATGTGATCAGAAATATGAGTGGACAAGGATTGTTTAAAAGAAATCAAAATTTTGGTTCTTGTCTCGTATCGAATTGGCAACTAGTAATGTGTCAAAAAGGCCATGGATAGGGTGTTAAAGTCATTAAAGAAACATCTTGGTAACTCGATGTACCATTTTGATGGCGAACCCATGAGAGTTTGTTGGAAAATTCATAATCTTATGAAGTCATCCATCAGGGAGTTGGATGAACACTATATATGAAAATGTATAACATGATTATTCAGGTCCTCTCTTGCTCGACTGTCAAATTTAGGAATGTTGGATGGTAGTTTGGCCGGTATAACGGGCTAATAAGGATAGTGTAAAATAGGATCATTCAAAATCCTAGACAGATTTGGTAAATCCAAAGTGGCTAGAAAAGGGAATTGTCGGTTCACTTGAGGAAACTGGTAGTTCTGAGGGGGAAGTCCCGTAGGTATACCAGTAGGACCATAAGAAGTTTGAAGATAATTAGATAGTCCTGATAGATCTGGTTGTGGAGGATTTTTAGGCATATAGCCCACAGGGTTGGGTTGATTAGGTACGTTCCCTTGGAAAGGAACATTAGATTGAAAGTTTTGACCCCAAGTGGGATTCAAAGAACTTGGATACGGTTGGCCGAGGTTAGGGGGTACACAATCATTGACTTGAGGATGTTTCCCCCCAGACAATTGTATATTTCCTTGGAGAGGAAGGTTCCAAGGTTGAGATTGTAACACAAGTACACGTTGTCCATAAATTGGTTTATGGACTCCAACTTGAGGTTGCCCCCTATTGGCAGTAGGCCATAATGGGAAAGAAGGCATGCACAAAGAAGAATGACAACTGGAAGAGAAATAGTGGGAAAGAAGGCGTGCACAAAGAAGAACGACAACTGGAAGAGAAATTGTGGGAAAGAAAGCGTGCGAGAGGAAAGAGACAACTAGCAAGAAGCACAACATGTGCACATGCAAGAAGGAGGCAACAGCTAGAAGGAGGAAGCGAACACATGCGGAGAAGGAAGTCCTAACGACATAAAAGTTAGGGTTTTTGATAAGAGTTTTTGTGTAAATGGATGAAGAGCCCGATAGATATAAATATAGGAAATCAGGTATCAAAGAGAGGTTGGTTCGTCATTCGAGAGTTCAAAGATTCAGAAGTTCGGAGATTGTGTGAAGGTTTAGCTTCCACTTATGTAATATTTTGATAAGAGAATTACTTGGAATGAGAGAGCTGAGTGGGAGGTAGGCCTCAAGGTCAGATCACAGGCTAAGGAGCCTAGTGCGATCTAGTTTGCTTCACAGAGATCTTGCTGGTCTGAGAAGAATTGTAAGCACGAGGCGTGAGAACTACAGAACTATCATAATAAGAGAGACAAGAGCCAAATCTTTGTGGACGTAGCCCCGGGAGGGTGTGAACCACGGTAATACCTGTGTGATGCGATGAATGCATGTGTATCTTTGTTTACTTTTGTTAGTTAAATGCTAAATGCAATGAATGAATGAGTTATTATTTTGTTTAGTTCATTTCTGTTACGTTGTTGAATTTCGAAGGTTAGATAATAATAAGTTGTAATACATATCATAAGCAATGGCTCAGAACGCAGACCCTCTATCTCCTACTCAATCCTAGGTTGTAAACACCTGAGTCTTATAACCACCCATAAAATCTATCTCAAGTGAGACTGCACAGTACATTCTCTGTGCTATGTTGCCTTCTGGTTCACTAGAAGGGTTGATAGTTTTAGGCTTTGTTGGTACCCTGAAAGATACGAACCCCAGGTCAGTAGCGTAGAGTTGTCCGGTAGGTTAAATAACCAAAAAATGGTTCCATTGCCATTGTAAGAGGAGAAATAAAGGTCTGAGTAGATGGGATAGAACACATGTGGACAAAATGAACGAAACTAGAAGACTGCTGAGTCACTATAAAGGAATGCTCCAACCGTGGAACCCCACAAAATTAGAAATTGAAGGCTGGTTGAGAACTAAAGAGTTAGAGTTTGCCCAGAAAGATAATATAAATCCTATCCTAACACCTCACAAATATATGGATAAGTACGTGTTTACAAATTTACACGAAGTCTTTTTCTGTGATTTTCCTCACCTATTGCAGGAGTGGATACTAAGGTTGAAAGATAACCACGCGACGAACTGGATCCGATAGCTAGATTGGACCCCAATACAGATTGACCAGCTACAACATGTGAACAAAAAATTCACCCGTGCAGTCGACTTTTGGCTTGATAGTATTGTGGTAGGCTTCATCACATAATTTTCAGTTGACACAACAAAGTCATACAATGCGGTAGAGAAGGAATTTTTACACAGACCTCGCAGAAGGTACATTTAATCACTGTATACTTCGATTAAAATACTGCTATATAACAAAGGTGTAATGACGATGGAAACATATAGCTAAAATTCCCTGCGTGCATGGGGGAAGGGGGGAAGCACTGACAGAGGGAAGGATAAATGGCCAAAGGAGAGGATAGAGTCAAGAAGGAGGAGGAATTCTTGGACCCAATCTTGATGGATGACGACCAACTTAAGTGGATCTTGGCATCACTTGGAGCGATGTGTAGCAGAGTACCCTACCAATATAAGGTGAATACCAAGAAGAGAGTCATAGCCACGAGGGAGGGCTTGGCAAGCGACAAAGAAGAGGTAGAGGATATCTGGGCTGTGGAGAAGATTGAGGAAATCCTGCATGCAACCTATGAGAGGAAAACAAGAGGCCCAAGAATAGGAGGAGAAGATAGCCACCCTTTCCATATTAATGTCAGTGTGGAACCCATAAACCCATGTGCAACTCATACACAAAAGAGAACATCACGATTTAGACAACCGAAGTTCGGAGGAAGTTTGATAGCGAGAACCACATCTACCACAGGAGCAACAACTGGAGGAGCCAGTTCAGGCAATACAAGTCAAGTATCTACACCGCGCGGTGGAGGTAGCAATTCAATATTTAGAATGGCAGGACATGACCCCATGATTAGATTACCAGAATTTCGAGAAGCAACAGAAGACCTGGAGAAGCGTTTGTTCATTTATGCTAAGATCTGGGAGGAAAAATAGATCACGAATGAAGATAACAAACTTGCACAGCTAGCGATCATGCTAAGAGGCCACACACTAGACTGGTACATGAGTCTAGACACAAACAATTCTTGTGGGATGACGAGGACACTAACATACATCAAGAAGCTACTGATTAATGAGTTCCAGAAGCCGATCTCAAAGGACCAGTACATGAATAAAATTATTGAGATTCAATAGAAGCCATGAGAGTTCGTATGGGATATTGACCAAAGATTTAAGCGATTGAAGGGAAAGTTAAAATACCTTATGATCGAGATGCAGCACTGACATCTATTTTCCAACTCACTACTCCCACATTTAAAATACCCCTTATGACAAAAGAAGTTTCAGATGCAGGCTGAGGCGCTACAAGAATCCTTGCAGCTGGAAGTGAACCAGTACCAGCAGACGAACCCAGCCATTGAAGAATTGAAGGAGGATTTGAAGAACCTCACATTTTAGTTGAATCATAATAAAAATAAGGACAAACGAGAAGTTGTTTGGTGCACCACATGCATGACAGAAGGACACCACAAGAACGAGTGTCTAACATTCGTGTAGTATATGGAAACATGCATGCCAAACCGACTCTCGCAGGGAGGACTATGGTGCGAAATATGCAAGAAACCGGGTCACGACCCTTATCACTACACGATGATGCAGAAGTACAAGACAGTTCCCAAGAATTCTTATTGCACTTTTTGTGAGTCTGTAGGCCACGACGACAAATATTGTAGAACTATGGAGTTGATACAGGAGAGAACATCGGATGCCTATAGGGTACAGGATGAAATAATGACTGGGCAAACAATGCCACAGTTCAATTGAGCCCCAACTCCATACAATACTGCACAACAACAATACAATACTGCGCAACAACCATACAACAATATGCAACCACAGTACAACTCGGCGCAACCCCAGTTGAATATTGCACAGTACAACCAGACACCACAATATAACACGCCGAGAGGGGAAAGAGCAGGCTATCGAGGAGGAGGAGGAGCCAGAGGAGGCTTTAGACATGGCCGAGGACCAGTCACGTGTCACAATTGTCAGCAACCGGGACATTATGCAAGGGAATGCCCACTGCCGCCAACAACTTGTATGTATTGTCATGCATTGGATCACGAGACAGAGGAATTCCCGACACTATTAGTAAAGATCCAGGAAAAAAGGAACCAAAACAATCAGAATGTTCAATAGATTTCAGTCGAAGCAAGGGAGGATGGACTAAATATCAACATAGTCACCCAAGGAGGAACAAAGATAGGAAACGACACAATCCGACAAGAACCTGCATAGAACCAGTGGGTAAGAAAGAATATTGAACCAAGGAAGCACTTCGATGCACCCAAAGAAAAGGAGACCTTTAAGGAAGCTAGACAGGAATTTCAAAGGAAGGACACAACATCGACTTCTACTACACAACCAACCCACTAAGCCCTAGAATAAAAAATGCTTCCATCATTGGATCATACCAAAGGACTGTCACTTAAGGGACAAGTAAGTACTATCCAATACTTTTTGCAGTCATGCATCAAAATACTAAGAGATCCTTCATCTATGAAAATATTACAAAACATCTTAGAGAAATTTAGCAACGAGAGAGAACAAAAGCTAGAACAAAAAATTGTCAATCACCTACACACAAGGCGAAGAATAAGTAGGGAATTCAGATTAAATGCCAACATTGGGGCTTTCAATATGAGAGATATCATACTGGACCTAGGATCCAAAGTAAATGTACTACCCAAGAAAACCTGGCAATGCATGGGAGAACCAACCTTGGGATATTCTAATGTCTAATTAAAATTAGCAAACCAACATAGATTCGTACCAATCGGGAGGCTGAAGGTTGTAACAGTAGATCTTGATGGAATGTGCACCAAAGCAGATTTTGAAGTCATCCGAATAGTAGATGGCACAACACCATACCTGAAACTACTTGGTCTAGACTGGGCATTCGACAATCAGACCATAATTAATTTGAAGACAATAAAAATGACATTTCAATCCGGAGATTACAGGGTTATAGCACCACTAGATCCATCAGAAGGGAAAAGGTTCTTAGAACCCACTTGCCTAGACTTAGAGGAAAATCAGCCAGTTATACGGGAAAAATGCACGCAAGGAGGATTATGTAAACCCAATTGCAGACGGGGTAATCAATTGACGTAGTATTAATTCATGCGCGACGGATTTAGACATCGGGTCAAAAAATTGGCAGCAGACACTACATGAAGTATCCACGAGAATATGTGCAAGAATAGACTGTGCAGTGTGATGGATAGGCATAGAAATCATAGAACCACCCAGTTTCCATGGACTTAATGATTTGGAAACATTCTTAACACAATATGAAGATTAAGTATTAGAGAACCAAAGGCTACTAGCATTGGACTTAACACTCAAGGCCACACCCACCAGATGGTGTGGCGCACACAAGGATACCATCACAAACTAGTACCAATGTAAAAGTCTACTGTGAATAAGGTTCAACACACCACAGAAAAACAACAAACAATAGAAATATGAAGGATTCAGGACACTAGCGAAACACTTGAGGTAGTGTGAAACGTTCTGGAAATTGACACCACCTAAGGAATGGCCTCACCACTTACATTAGAAGGCATACCAGTGAAATGGTATATAGATCAGGAACTACGCAAAGGAACTACAACATGGGCGACTTTGCAACAAAACTTTACCACCTCCTTCTCATTCGAGCATGAGAACCCCAACATAGACGCAGCTCAGAAATGAATCAGAGGAGTCATATTCATTGAGGAGCCAGAAGTAGAACTTATTACCGAAGATCAACAACGAAGTAAACAGACAGTCAAGAAACTACTGTCATGTTACCAGGTACAGGAGGACATACCGAATGAAGAGAACCCATGCGACATTCAGATTGTAGAAGAAGAAGGTGACATGGACATTAAGGGACCAAAAATAGAATATGAAGTTATCTCTGCGCCAATCAAGGTAAATAAAGTTAACATCGGTACAATGGAACATCCCAAAATGGCCAGCATTGAAGACTACTGGGATGACGCAACAATAGAAAGTATTACAGTACTGTTGCACGAATACAACAACTTATTTCCTACAACATTTATAGAGATGAAAGGTATAGCAAGTGAACTGGGAGAAATGAAAATACCTCTCAGACCTGAAGCGAGACCAATCAGACAATGACCATATAGACTGAACCCTATATATAAACAAAAGGTTAAAGAGGAGATTGACCGAATGCTTGAAATCGACATAATCGAACCAGTCAAGGAATCAGAGTGGATAAGCTCGATGGTTGTATAGTACATGAAGCAAGGAAGAGGGATTAGGATATGTGTCGACTTGAGGAATTTGAACGATGGATGCCTACACGACCCATTCCCTACACCGCTCACGGATGAAGTGCTAGAGAATGTGGGGGGACACAAAGCGTACTCATTCACCGATGGATTCTCAGGTTACCATCAGATTAAGATAACACAGGAGGATAGATACAAGATCACATTCATGACGGAATGGGGATCTTACCAATATACAGTCATGCCCTTTGGACTGAACAATGCACCAACAATATTCTCCAGAGTGGTTATCGCAACATTTAAAGAATTCATCCACCAGTTTCTTGAAGTATATCTAGATGACTGGACAGTCTATAGTCTATTGAAATACCATGTAGAAGTCTTACGCTTGGTGCTAGAGCGATGCAGACAGTGTCAGATATCATTGAACATAAAGAAATGCATATTTGGAACACCGTTTGGGATACTATTGGGCCATATAGTATGCAAACAAGGGCTATTAGTCGATCCAGCAAAGGTCACTGTCATTGTTAATCTACCAGTGCCAAAAATAGTCCGTTAGCTATGAGTGACGTTAGGACACACAGGATACTATCGGAAATTTATCAAAGGATATGCGCAGATCACAACACCAATGGAAAAAATTCTAAGGAAGGATACAAAGTACCAATGGAACAATGAGTTTCAACACGGTCTGGATACCCTGAAGGAAAATATGGTCATTGCACTGATATTAGTATTTCCGGACTGGGGAAAGGCATTCCATGTGCATGTAGATGCATCAACGATAGCACTGGGAGCTATCTTAGCGCAGCCAAGAGCAGGAGACTTGGATCACCCGATATCATTTGCAAGCAGAAAACTATCCGATTCAGAACAGAATTATAACACAACGAAAAGAGAATGCCTAGCTATGGTTTACGCACTTCAGAAGTTCAAACACTACTTACTGGGAAAACATTTTAAGATGTTTACAGATCACTCAACCCTAAAGTACCTAGTCAACAAGATAGTGTTGAGGGGGAGAATCTGTTGATGGTTACTATTATTCCAGGAATTTGACTTCGAAGTAATCGTCAAACCAGGGAAACTAAATGCAGGCCCTGACCACCTATCACGAGTCACCAATGGAGAAGAACCCATAAGCTTAGAAGACAACTTTTTGGATGTACAACTATTCTCGATACAAATTTTTGATGACTACTTCATAGAGATCATCCAATATTTGATCACAAGTACCGCACCACAAGAGTATACCACCGTGTAGAAGAAGAACCTGTTAGTTCGTGCAATCAACTATCAACTGTTCGTAGGGAATCTATATAAAATGGGTGCAGACAACATTTTAAGAAGGTATGTGATTGAGCACGAACGACCAAGGATTATATCATAAGCCCATGATGGATTGGTAGGAGAACATTATGCAGGAAAAGCTACCATGTAGAAGGTACTCCACGCAGGACTATGGTGGCCAATGATCCATAGGGACTCAAAAGAATACTGTCAGGGATGTGATGTCTGTCAAAGGGTCGACAAACCCAACATAAGGGATGAGATGCTGTTGCGATCGAAAATGACACTACATGCATTCGATAAATGGGCAATAGACTTTTTGGGACCTATTAACCCACCAGCCAAAAGAATAGGGGAAAGATACATCGTCACCACGATGGAATACCTAATAAGATGGGCAAAAGCTGCACCGGTAAAGGACTGTAGTGCAGAGACCACTCCACAATTTTTATGCGAACAAGTAATCACTGGGTTTGGGTTCCCAAGAATTCTGATGAGTGATCAAGGCACGCATTTCATAAATAGAACCATCCATGCGATGCTTTATTAATTTGAAGTTCACCACCAGAAAAGCACACCATATCACCCATAGGCGAATGGCACAGTAGAAGCCTTCAACAAAGTTCTAGAGAATGCATTGAAAAAGATCTATAACATCAACAGAGATGATTGGGACCTTAAAGTACCAGCAGTATTATGGGCATATAGGATGACATGTAAGAAGTTGACAGGGCACACACCATTCAAACTTGTCTATGATTAAGAAGTGGTAGTACCATTGGAATTTTTAATACCCAGCATACGCATAGCCGCTATCACACAAATGACAGAACGCGGCGCGATGCAAGAAATGTTACATCAACTGTTAGCAATGGAGGAAGACCAAATCTTGGAAGGATTCCATCAACAAGTGTAGAAGGCCAGAGAGAAACAATGGCATGATCGACTCATTAAGAAGAAGACTTTCACGGAAGGATATCTAGTATTTCTCTATGACAACAAATCGGTCCAGCACCCAGGAAAGCTAAGAATGCATTGGTTAGGAACATACGAGGTCAAATCTGTAATAGATGGTGGAGCTGTATAGCTAAGAGATCTAGAAGGTACATACCTCCAAGGAATGATCAATGAGAGCCGACTGAATATGTACAAGGATAGTCGACCACCCACCGCACAGTAAAAAAAAGAAAAAAGAAAAAAGAAAAAATCGAAAAGCCGTGAAAAATCCACAAGATGCTCGAAACACGAATGTAGTAAAAGCAAGGGTAATAGTCACATGCCTAAGACAAATGAGCGAGAAACTGAAAGATGGAAAAAGTCGTACGATAGGACAACACAAAGCGGAATTAAGGCACGACAAGGACTGATGGAACGTCACATTAAACACGCCAACTGGAAACAGCTAGAGAAGCGTAATGGAAAGTAAGAAACTGCTGCAGATGCATTGAATCCACAGTTATGGTACAAAAATCACATCATCAAGGAAGCATCTTCGATAAGCTTCATAACAAGACCCTACAACATGCGAGCATGGAAGAAACTTGTCTATTTGCGAAAGAAGAACATAGAGAGAGAAACAATATCTTGAACGGGCAGAGAGAGATCACAGGCCTCTACAGACAACAGACGCTCGATACTCACCACTATGGCACCACCGAAGTCCGTTGAACTAGGCTCGACTACCAGGACGACTAGAGTCCAAACTAGATCACGAGGACCATTGGAAGAAAATGAGCATCATCAACTGGAGATCATCGATATCGATGAGANACAACCAGAGGAACTGAAAGAGGATACGCAAGAAGAACTGTGGGAACCTCCTAATGAAGAAGCGAAACCTCAACAGGAAGTGATACCAGAAAGCACCAAATCAGCCGTGGAAGGCAACAATAGAACACATAATCGAGGATCAGAAGGGAAATCCGACGAGCTGCAGGTACCCAGCCTTGATAAATAGACATAAGAGACCGCGGGAACTACCTCAGCTTGGCCAAAATGGATTACAGGGTTGGAACTTCTTACCAAGCACCACAACAGGACGACATAATTTTGATACCGAGCTCACCTCGTAAGAAATTGTCAGCATAAATTGTTCTACCATGCATACCAGAGGGTGTACAGGTAGAAATGCAGTTATTGGGTCACGTTGGGAAGCTCAAGTATTCCGACCATGATGTCTCAGATGACATTAAGTACCTAGAACTTGCACCCAGAGTGTTTATGCAGAACATAGTGGNCGTGCATAAATTGTTCTACCATGCATACCAGAGGGTGTACAGGTAGAAATGCAGTTATTGGGTCACGTTGGGAAGCTCAAGTATTCCGACCATGATGTCTCAGATGACATTAAGTACCTAGAACTTGCACCCAGAGTGTTTATGCAGAACATAGTGGTCAACCAACTTGGAGAAACAATCAGTCAGCCACATCAGTGGGCAGTTGGACTAGACCGAACTTACATTTTAGGACTGTTACAACTCCCACACTTTGGAAGAGGACAATACACAATTGCATGTGTCAAGCAGCTGTTAGCAGTTATGCATGGAGGGGATATATGGCTGGACAAACCCGTCCCCATAACAATGGACCGTATCACCCATATAATAGGACTACCTAGCTGGGCTATGGATCCCACACTGATTTTGGATGATAAATCCAAGGAAAAAGCGTTAGCAGAGGAAATCAAGAAGAAATAAGGCACAACGAGGGGAACAAGAGACATTATAATCAAACATATCAACAACCCAACAACACAATTAGGCGGGAATATCTTAGCCTGTAAGTTGCTAAGAAAATGCCGCAAATATGAAGTACCAACAAGAGTCATTGCAGTTGCAACTCAGTGTGCAGAAGGCACCTTCATAAGATGGGAGCATTATCTGTTAAACTTATTCCAAATGGATTGTAGGGACACACAGGAACTTGGCACATAATTTCATTACTCATGGCTGATAACCCTTATAGCCTTCATGGGATGGAGGGAACCAGAATATGCAGTTTTTGCTACAAGATGAAATACTGAGGGAGCGAGATATCGAGTATTGAGATCAAGACCACAGACTAGACAGAAGAGGGAAAATGGAATCATCTTTGAAGCATACCTACAAGATATGCAGGAATCCATTAACCGATCATGGAGAATAACACCAGAAGCTGTCATTTGATATGGGACCATCTCTAACTTTTGGGCAACAAGGCAAGCCATGTGGATACAACCAAGGCAAGATCCCCATAATCAACGGCTACCGATGTGCTACTGCATCACAGAAGTGGATATAGACATGGTCATCAATGAATGAACTTATAAATGGAAGATCCCATCCATTCCCTGGGAAGTACCTGAAGGACCCGCAGAAGGAGAGGCAACGTAGACAGAAACACAGCCTCTGCAAAAATTAGTGCCCAAGAAACCAAGGACGGGCCAAAACAAACCACCTCCAACAAGCGAAGGGTCGGAGCAGACAAGAACCTAGAAGGAGCAGAAAGAGACCAACAAACAAACAATGAAAACCAAGGGAATGCATGAGACCACCCCAAACCCCACCGCGCAGGATCCAGGGGGAAATAAGAGACCGACTGAATAGGCCGCAGGTGTGCACAAGAAATAAATGACACAATGAGCATCACCAGACCTGACGATCACGAAGGACGATGGAGAAATTATCTCCAGAATGGTTCAGGATTGTCTGGAGGAAGACTTCAACCATGCAGCACATCAAAGGGATGAGCTACATAAAGAGTTGGCAGAAATAAGACAGCTCCTCAAGACACTCGGAGAATCCCAAAGCGCAAGTAGCAACAGAGGCATAAAGTAGTCGACAACACAAACCAACGAAAGAATGGAGATCGAAGAACAAGATCCAACTCTTCCAATGCCACGCACATCCAAAATGGTCCACATAAAACCGAACATGCTGCGAATGGATGAAATAGTGGGACAGAGACCACTAAAGGATTTGGACCACATTCAATTGGTCTTGACATAGATGTCGTCAAGAGCAGTGTATAAATTACAGGTTAGCGTTGACCACGAGATGCAGTCTCGGGTACATAAGAACTTAGTCGAGCTACAAAAAACAACAAAGCAGTGGGACGCACTGGAAAAAGAGTATAGGTAGGCCAAATCAAAAACTCAGAAGGAGATGGAGCACAGGAACAAGATGGAACACAGAGTGGGAGAAATTTTTGGGAAACTTCCAAACATCGTGGAAGGAAATGAACTCCCAACCATAGAAAAGATCGACCAGATTGCGCAGGAAATTGTGCAATACCAGAAGGAGATCGAGGATCTCTGAGAACAACTAACACCAATGACTCCACCAACATTAAAGGAGAAAAGGAGGCAGGCAACAACAACGCAAATACAAGAGATGGAGAAATAGGTTAGCACAACAGCTGACTTGATCGATAATGCGGCCCAGCTTTGGACAAGACAGGAGGAGGATGCACAAGTTCAACGCTGGGACTAGGAAGAGGAAAGGATCAATGTAGTGATCCAAGAACTCAAGCAGAAGAAAAATATCATACCGATCCCAGAACGATTAAAGGGGATGCAAGATTTGAAGAATATGCATGTAGAACTCATCATTGTGTATAAACAAAAACAAGAGTGGCAGGCTTAAATAGAACCGTTACAGGAATGGGTAGAAGAAGTACTCACACAGGCAAAAGCAAATAGAGCAAAAATGGCATAGACCAAGGTAGAATGCGTAGGAATACTGAGTGATGAAGTGGTCATTCAGGTAGTTGAAACCATTAAGGAGAAGACCACACAGGCACTAACAATAGCAACATAGCTAAGGGAAAAGTTCCAGATGATCACTGAAGAGATCGAGGCAGGTTAGAAAGATTAGGTGACTTGGTATGAGTCAAATGTCAGGGTTGGGGGGCTATTGGTAGCAGGCCGAAATGGGAAAGAAGGCGTGCATGAAGAAGAATGACAGCTGGAAGAGAAATCATGGGAAATAAGGCGTGCACGAAGAAGAATGACAACTGGAAGAGCAATCATGAGAAAGAAAGCGTGCGGGAGGAAAGAGACAACTAGTAAGAAGCACAACATGTGCATATGCAAGAAGGAAACAACAACTAGAAGGAAGCAGCGAACACATGTGGAGAAGGAAGACCTAACGATAAAAAAGTTAGGGTTTTTGATAAGAGTTTTTGTGTAAACATTTGAAGAGCCCGATAGATATAAATATAGGAAAGCAGGTATCAAAGAGAGGTTTGTTTGTCATTCGAGAGTTCAGAGATTCAAAAGTTCAGAGATTGTGTGAAGGTTGAGCTTCCACTTATGTAATATTTTGATAAGAGAATTACTTGGAATGAGAGAGCTAAGCAGGAGGTAGACCTCGAGGATCAGATCACAGGTTGAGGAGCCTGGTGAAATCTAGTTCGCCTCATAGACATCTTGTCGGTTTGAGAAGAATTGTAAGCACGAGGCGCGAGAACTGCAGAACTATCATAATAAGAGACCCAAGATAAAAATCTTTGTGGATGTAGTCCCGGGAGGTGGTGAACCATGGTAATAATTGTGTGATGTGATGAATGCATGTGTATCCCTATTTACTTTTGTTAGTTAAATGCTAAATGTGATGAATGAATGAGTTATTATTCTGTTTAGTTCATTTTTGTTACGCTATTGAATTCCAAATGTCAGATAATATTAAGTTGTGATACAAATCATAAGCAATGGCTCAGAACGCAGACCCTCTATCTCCTACTCAATCCTAGGCTATAAACACTCGAGTCTTACAGCCACCCATAAAAGCTATCTCGGGTGATACTGCACAGTACATTTTGTGTGCTGTGTTGCCTTCTGGTTCACTAGAAGGGCCGATAGTTTTAGGCTTTGTTGGTACCCTAAAAGATACGAACCCCGGGTCAGTAGCACAAAGTTGTCTGGTAGGTTAAATAACCAACACCCCCCAAGTGGAGGTTGTCCCCCAATCTAGGGTTGTCCCCCAAATTGAGGTTTCCCCCCAGCTTGAGGTTGAACTCCAACAAGAATCTGGAAAATAGAAGTGATAGAATGATTGGTGCCTCCAATTGGATTGAAGCTAGTAGGGCCAAGACGAGGAGATCCTCCCAACAAGGGTGGAGGAGGAACATAAGGCCCTCCAAAGAGAATTTGGGTAGGTGTAGGAACAATTTGACTCGCAACATTATACCAAGGAGGAACAAAAAGTCTAGAACCTCCATATGGAACCTGGGTAGGGATATAAATGGAAGTATTCAGAGCTCTATACCCAGGGGGAAGTGATGGCTTTGGTCTAGGTGGAAGTGGTGTCCCAATCAGAGCTTGGGAGATAACCACATTTCTGGTAGTAATAGTGGTAGCTTGTGGGACCATAATAGAATGGGCCATCTAGAGAGTAGGAATCGAATGAGAACCAATCAAAAATTGGCCTGAAACAATGATAACATTACTGGTAGTACTGGTAAAATGATCTAAATGTACCTCATAGGTAACAAACGTCTCAGGCATTTGTGATGCCATAGGTGGATTAGGAATCGCTCCTAGGTGGTTGTAAATATCTCGTACTTTCAATGGGACAAAACTAGGATTAAAAGTTCTGATAGTATGATCTGGTGTCCTAAATGATTCACTTTGAAAAAGTGGATCCTCTACTCTAGATCTTGCGTTAGGTCTAGTAAGTACTTCATTATTATCAACGAAAACAATTTCCCAGGATGAGTTCATCTGAAGCATATGCAGATCTCGTTTAATACTCAACGTTGGGTTTGTGGGAAGTCTAAATGCTTCTAAGGAATCTAAAACAATTCAAAATCCTTCCAAAGAGTGTATGCTTCCAACCTCAGAAGCTAATTCATTATTGACTACTCCCTCGGGAGAGCCTTCTAGTGAATTAGGAAGCAAAGGGAGGTAACCTTCCTGATCTTCTAGGGGTAGCCCTTGCATCCTATGTGGATGAAAAAGGCTGATGTTGGATGAACCAAGTAAAGAACGAAACAATCTATGGCTAAATAGAGAAAACAACAACATTCACTAATAAAATCTATAAATCAAACCAAGCAAACAAACCTTCTTATTTTGAAGTCACTAGTTGGTGATGAAATCCAATGTTGCGAAATAAAGATAGGAAGGGGTTGGCGTAAAGTGGGTGGAAAAGTTACGTTGACGACCTGCTTAATGGACTTACACTCTAGTGCAAGCTCCCACACATAATCGTGGGTATACCCTCCAAGGAGCCCAAGTGAATTTGGCCAACGTCAATTCTAGGTACCGTGAAGACTTTCTCCTCCATAGTCACCTTGTGTAAAGACCCTAAAGAAATAGGCCACTAAGGTTACGAACTACAACATTGATGTCTGGGGAAACAATCCATAGTCTGATCCACATGCAAAGGCAGGGTATCTAGCCCGAAATCAACTCGAAAGTCTTCCACTCATAATTGTGGGTATACCTTCAAGTGACCCCCATAATACACGCAATCTCTACACCAAGACCAACAAAGCAGGTTGAGTGACTCTGTCAGTCTTAATTCGACCTCAGGTTTAACCCTTGTGTGAGAAGGGCTTCCCAGGAAAAAATGTAGCAATTGGATTTGAACTCTCCCTATCACAAGATACTACAGTGTGTTTTATTCTTTAGAGAGTGTGCCTTACAACCTATTCCAAAGAGCTATCCTAGCTAATGTTGGTGAACATAATTTCTAGAAAATAAAAGTTACTAATAAATTTTAAATTACGCTGTATTTTAATGGTTGTTTTTTACTCAAAAGGGAGATGGGAATGAAACTGATGAAGTTGTGACCTTGACCCAAGATAATGCAATAAGATATGAATGTGCAATTTTTCAATTCAATGAAGTCTAACTATAGTAGGGAGAAGGTATTTCTTTTGAAGTACAAAAAGCTACGAATAACAATTTCTTAATTCCGAATGAATACAATTCCAAACAATCATGAACTACAAAATTTTCCAATTCTTCTCTTTAATCAATATTTCGAATATAAAAATTTTCTTATGAAAGATTACTAAAAAGAACAAATGATTTCAGTTCTTCCTTTTCAAAACAAAATCAGATATGTGATGACGAAAGGAAAATGTAACCAAAGAAAATCAAGACATTCTCAACACAATTCCCAAATCAAATTCATAATATAGACAAAAATGGAAAAGACAAGAAAACCTTTTGTCATATGCAAGCAAAAAGTGTTTGTTAATCAACAAACAATCTAAAAAATAAAATGAAAACCAAAAACCCTTTTTCAAACAAGCACCCAGATCAAGATCTGAGATTATATCCTTGTAACAATGATCACAAGAAAAAACTTGCAAAAATGCAAAGAAAGTCTTTCAATCATTGAAAACCAATCAAGAGCAATCTTTAAACTTAGGAATCAATCAAACATGGGCATTAGAAGTTCACCCCAGGAACCTAAGGCAAAAATGGGAGGAAAAAAGACAAATTGACTCACTCCAACAAAATCTATAGGAGTCATAGCAGCCTGGGTATGGGACATAGTGCGATGAGATAAGGTCATCACATGCTACTAGGAGAGCACAGTGCGACGTCGTCGCACTGAATTGGTCAAGCAAGATGGGATGTATGCAGGTTGTTTCAAGTTGTCAATGAGACACAATGCAACGATCTCTGTAAATGAAGAAAAATTGGAAGAAAGACAAAAAATCTAAATGAACTTCCTGACCTAGGGAGTCCAAATGGATGACCCACAGACTCTGAGAATGAAAATCATCAAAAGAAGGTAGGCTAAAGGCAAATGGGAAGAAAAAAATCAAAATGAGGTTGTATCCCCAGTATGGTCTCCAATTTTGTTATGGGACTTAACGGTAAATGCAAACATAAACATATCTCCCTAGATCCACCTAGATCTAGAAGAAAACATGAGAGAATATGATGCTTTCCCTAAGCTCTAACCATTGAGTTTACTATCTAACAAGAGATAGGGAATATATTGTTTAAATGTCGCTTCCTCTTGCCATTTTCATCCTAGCTCCACTCCGGTGCTCCTGTGATATTGAATTTTCAAGGGAACACAAGCCAACCAAAGTGAAAGAAATATAATATACTCAACGAGAACCTATGTATGTGATCAAGGAATCATACAATAAAATAGGACAAGTTTTATGGGAAACAAACATATCACTATATTATATTAAAGTGAAAGTGGAGATTACAACCAAAGACTTGATGTCATAAGGTCCCCTCTCGATGACCCTTTGCTTCAACAAACACACTTGCTCTAATCTTGAATGAAGAAGATCCACAATGACTTGATGAACTGAAATGAGGCTCTCAAGAATGATCCAATGCAGAACTCTCCATACAATCTTAGCCTATTCAATTTTCATTAACCTTACTTAACCTTTTCCATGAGAAATCCCTCTTTACATAGGGGAAAGAGAGAAGGTTTGAAGAGATGAGGATGATCCTACCAAATCAAAGAAGTGAGTAAGATCCAAACCATTCAGATGCCACCTCATCTTCTAGAAGATGCCCTTGTAGAACTTTTCTAAAACTTGACTTTTTCTTAGTCTTTTGACATCATTGCACCCTGGCTATAATGATGCCTACAGAGACGTCATAGCCCAGCTTTAGAGCAGGGTGTGATGATTAGGAATCGTCACACCTTGTGTATTGTGCATCTTGTGACGACCTTCTTTAATAGGGTTTTTGAGAAGAGAAAATCAACCACTTTCCTCATGAAGAAAGGCTATTTTTGGGGACATGAATACATGTTGTCAATGGATCACTGGGGTGACCAAAATAATGTGTAACATGGGGTAAACCACAATAGATAGAATGACATTAATAAATCAACTCCAATCCCAAGTATTCTATATAAATGAAATGCTAACAAGACAAGGTCAAGATCCTACCTCGTCTGAACGTTCGATGAAGACCACCGTTGAGCACACAACTCAAAGCTTTATACCTGCAACTTGTTGTCAACAACCAATATATGGAAGCATATGGTGATAATATATAATCATAGTATATATATTAGCATAATCCACTAACTGACATGACAAATACACCCATGGAATAATAATTCAAATATTTGCAAGATATCAATTGGACAAGAAAAAAGTATTTCTATTAAAATAATCAATAGAAGTATGTAGGTGAAAAACTGCTATAATGACACATTTTGGAACCAAGAAACTAAGTCCCTCCAGCTGGGCCTCCACCACTTCAATCCTCCACCAAAGGCAAGCTCATATAAAGGATATAATGAGGTTCTCCATCACAAAGAAGGAAGAGCTTGGGGGCTGAACAATGAGTTCATACTTTCATGGATATAGGGATGTAGACTCAATATGAAGTGAAATTTCTCCAGAGTATCTTTGCTCTCAAAAGTTGAATTCTCTCCTTTTCCAAGGCTTGGATATGGCTCAATTTATAGCCTTCAAATGGAACTGAAGGGTCGAGTCAAAGAGTTTCTAGTATATGGAAGGTCAAGGATCATGGATATTGTGACGTGACATGGAAACTCGACATAATTTTTAATTTTGAGCACCAAACATGATGTACATGGGATGTAGTGGAGAAACCTGCATATACGTTTGTTGTCTAACTAGTAGGGAGTGTATATGTGGAAAAATGTTCTTTTTTGGCTCTGGAAGGTAAAAAAGGGGACTTCAAGTCTGCATAGGGACATGGAAAGGCTATCCAAGCAAGCTGCATGGGGTGAGGCAAAATTTTCTACAATAGATGCCCCCTAATGTGTGAGGTCATAGGAGTATCTGCAATGGCCGAAATAAATTATAATTCCCATAAGTGGATTAATGGAGACTCAGCTAGAAATGCTAGTTACTCATGAGAATATTACAATCCATAATGACTTTGTACACATGGATTCCAATATGAATTACACTGGAGATCCATGTGGAAATATACCAAATAGTTGTTCATGGCCATGAATTAGGAAATACAAAGTAGACACATTCCATAGGCTGCATAGTCATGAACAAAGCCTAGTGGAATCTAGTCTCAAAATCAATCTGAAGATATCTGTATACAATGGAGTACAATTTGATCTCCCACGATTACTGAAGTCATATAGGTACTGGTCCAATGAAATACAACAAAAAAATAGGAATTTTTCTATTGTAAGATGGAGGTCTTCTACACTATCCGCCGAAGGTGCAATTATACATCAAGTGAATAGAGGATTTTATGTCGAACAAAAATGTACTTCATTTGATTACTGGTCATTAAGGTATACCGTTGACAAACACGATACGACCTACCGATAATGAAAGTAGGTATCAAGGCATCGAGTACATTATTACAAGTGTGAAAAGGGTGTTGAGGTCGAACATTTGAAGAATGCATTGATCAGAAGACATTGATGTATTCCCAAATGTCGCTGGTGGGAGAAACTGCCACTGAAGACTGCAAGCCTCTAGGTATTCATAGGACTCTAGGTCTCATTTCTAGAATAGATGAGTTGAAGCCGATGGAAGGAGACCCATTGAAAGGAGAGCATTATGATATCTCTCATAAGTCAACATGAGGTACAAATAAATGGCTTGTTGATTAGGAGGAGCTTGAACGAATAGGATTTTCATGAACCAATGACCCAATGTGTCTTTCACATGCACTAGATGCAAGTGGTGCATGAAAAATAACTTCTGAATAGAATCTAATAAGGAATACTACTGACAAAGGGAAGGAAACCACCAATAAGGCTAATGGCATCCAAGACACTACATGAATCCCAATGTGTGAATATATTTCTTACCGTCGAACACAAGGGAAACCCCCCAATCAACGACCAATGAGGAGATGTCGACTGCTGGGTTCAAGGTAACCTACCCATAATGAAAGTAGGACCAAGGTGCATGGTAGGACTACAACTTCATGTGACTCTGAGATACACTGAAGGTATGGCCGATATGCAAAGTCAAGAGTTCTGAGAAATGACCGACACAAGCTTATAGATTTCCTTTGACTAAGAGCATGAGACACATGGATAAATCAGACATCATAGACTTGATGATGAAACTTCATGATGAAGGAGGCATCAACAAAATCTCCATAGGGAATGGAAGAATAACCAGTCAGAGGAGTAAAATCTAAGTAAAGAGATCAACTTCCAAAGGTCATGATAAACCCAAACTTTGGATGATAGTGGACTCAAAATTTTGTGCTCTGTTCAAATGCAACACTAGTGCTGTTGATATGAGATGATATTATTTTCCCGCCCATCTTTTTTTTCATAGGAAAAGAAATGCTATGATACAAGAGAGAAAACGAGTGTCACGAGTAAGCAACTAGATCCAAGCAATGGAACATACCTATGCTTAATGCAAGGAAGTGCATGTGGGGCATGGACATTTGGGGGGATGTTTCCTCTTAGGGTACAAGCTAGAAAGGATATAAACGAGGCTATGTTTGGATAATGATGAAAATTGCTGAGGTAAGAGGCTTATAAAAAGAAAGCGGGAACCGACAATAGGCTCAATACTGCAAGCAGGAGGATGGAATGTGGTTACAATATAACTCCAAAGAATATCCTTTTTCATAGATTTAGTCCCCTAGGCTCGAAAAAGTATAAAATAATACCCAAGAGAACTATTCTAGCCAATGTTGACTAGAGTATTCCTTTTTCGTAAGTAGTCTACTTGGTTCAAAAAGGGTTAAACTTACACAAAATATACATATTTTCAAATCCATTTTAAAGAGCATGAAAGAGACAAGCTCACTCGACAATATTTTCTCTTTTTAGAGAGTCGAAAAAGAGCTTAACCAAGACTAAAGGGAGGAGTCCCATAGGTGAAGGTCAGAAATCTTGTGAATAAGAATATGAGGTTTGAACACAAAGTCATATCAAAACCATGAGGAACCCCCAGTCCTATGGAATAACTTCTGCATGGGCACCAAATGGCACAAAGGTTCTAACTAGGGTACCCATGTTAGGTATGCCTTTACCACTTAATAACGACACTTCTAGTAGCAGTAAGAAGGTTTTGTATTGATAATAAATGGGTTTGTTCCTAAGGTAAATAGATCACAGTCGTAGGACAATGCAAGAATGAAAAATGGAGTGACAACCTATCCTATATGCCAGTGAAATAAAATACCTGTCAAAGGCATAAACGGGCTGTATGACGCTAGAAAATGCAAAAAGCAAATCCTGGACAAAAACACCAAAACCAACTCTTTCCACTGTACTATTAGTCCATAAGGTCAAAAAATCAGCCCAAACTATATGAAGTGGGTAACAAATTTCTACTAGTAGTAAAAATAGACCATTTTACCATACCATTTGAGTTTTTTCATCCACATAGTGCATTTTAGGCCATTTCCCCACGATATTCAATTGTTGATTACGGGATCTACGATAAAAAAAAATAACAACCATTTGGACCAAGTAAGTTCCCTTCCACTCCTCTTCATTTTTAGTGGTTTAAAATTAAAATTTAGTCCTCATTTTTTTAGTTTTAAAGGGTGCAACATGTAAACTAGGGTGTACAAGGGTGATAGTTCATCTGGTCGTGTACATGCCTCCATGTACGAGGGAAAAGAAAATCTTGCCTGTGTATATGTGGCCCTATACATGACTGTTAGCATGTTATCCCACGTACAAGTCCATAAACAAATTTTTGACAAGATTTAACTCAAAAAATGACGTTCCTTTGGTACGATGGCGATTGAATGGAGGGAGAGGGAGCATGAAGAGGTAGATGCAACAGTGGAAAGGGATGTATGGGCCCAAATAGCTTTAAAAATATGTGGCCTTTATAAATTTTGGGCTATCAAAGGAATGCGGGCTCAAGCGAGGTTACTCCAGATGCTCGTAAACTATTGAGATCTGGAGACAGAGACCTTCAATATCGATGGGAAACCATTGAGGATTGAAGTGGATGACAGATATTTTATTACAGGATTGGCTCGTCGGGGCAAGGTAGTGAATCTCAAGGCTCGAGGGCCTGGGGGTGGTATGACCATAGAGGAATACATTACCACCCACTGTTTTGTAGGAACAAATAAAGTAGGGAGCCAAATCCCAATCAAGGTGATCTAGAACTTGAGCCTAAAGATCACTGTACTTGTTCTTACATGGATCTCAGGGTTAGCCTCATTGCATCAGGCCTCAAGGCCACTCATGTTCTATGTGGTGGAGTGTTTACGACCCATTATTTATGACTGGTGTACCTCACTACTGGATAACATGAAGAGCCAACTGACAAATTGTAAACAAGGAAGAAAGAGAAACTTTAGATTTGCATCTATTCTGTGTAGTTTTTTCTTTGAGCGGGTTCTAGGATTGATCCATAGAGTAGAGATTATTCGACACAGACAATGCGATCCAACCATGTCACAATGGACCAATGTGATGAGGAGGCTAGGAGGTGGTAGGGTGCCAACTCCCTACAATGATGAGTTATTTTTCTGGTGGCGTCAACAGGTCATAGCCATTGATGACTACTCTTATGTTGGGATCAACTAAAGATGGGATCCAAATATGCCTTTTCCATCATGTTCCACCTATGGTGATATTGGTAAGAAATATTTTTATATATTTCATTTTTTTGTGTTTTTTCAAAAATAATAAAACACACAAATATTTTTGTATGGTATCAAGTATTAACAATTGATTTTCCACGAAGATGTACGTCTATGACAACCAGATGGATTCCCATGACATCAGTGGAGGATATGGGGAGATGAGCATGTAGGAGGAGATGCAGAGAGAGTGTTGCAGAATGTGCAGGGGAACCTGTCTAAATTGACGCACAAGATTCCTATGATTCAAGTGGAGGATCTACCAGAGGCTATGCAGTGGCAGGTGGTGGGTGTGCCCCATGTGTGGGTGCGACTCTTTCAGCGTCTCGCAAATGCTATAGTGTGATATCATGATACACATCTGGAACCACAGACATAGATGCCATGGTCATATATATACCAACCATATATGTATTTTGAGAGTGTGAGTCCCATTTTGTATTATGACACCATATTTTTTGAAAATATGAAATATAATTTTTTTTGTCTTTGGCTTTACTTATATATGTTACGATGTGTAAATGCATGAATATGTTTTCTACTTTAGTTATGTGACAAATTCCAATCTAAAAAATAATTATCATATGTATCAGATACATGATTAAAATTTCTAGGTATGTGATTATAAGTAAGAAAATCAAAGTATCATTCCAAAAGTCATACCCATAGGAATCGTTGGAGTAGAGTAGGGTCTCGCACACAGTAACTGTCATTTAAATCACATACGACTATCTGGGTTCCAGGTGAACCTCTAAATACCGAACACCACGTGAAATGGTGTCGCGTAATAGTTCTATAACGACGCTATACTCAACCACATTATTCGTTGATGGCTCCAGATGGATGCCACCTGAAGACACCAGTTGACCCTTGGGTGATTAAATCACCCAAGCGGAAGAAGATATGTTCTGTGTATGATGAATGGCACCGTTTATGAATCCTAAGTAAACTGAAGATTTTGTTGACATCTTCCAACCAAGGGAAACCTTATAAGCAAGCCAATGACATAAAGGAAAATATGTATATACACTAATATACACTAGTATACAAAGGGTCATACCAAATATTGAGGGCTATGGTGTAATATATTTTAAGGTAGATCCAATTTATGGGCTCAGCCAACATATTCCCTTCATAATATTCCAATTCATAGGCTCCTTTCTCTAAAACACATTATACGATATAAGGACCATGCCACATGGGGTTGAACTTTTCTTCCCCCAACATTTCTTTGGCTTGGACATACAAGAGAACTAAGTCACCCTCAATGTCCGGTCAAGGACATAAAAACCTATCATACTAAAACTTAACACGTCATTTATTCAATTCGATAGACGTAGAGGCATCTCAATGCCGCTCATCTAGAATCTCTAGGTGCACAAGGTGTTCTTCAATATCGGATGTGTCAAGTAGGATCTAAATTTCCAGTTTGAGGGAAGGGATTTTGCATTCAATCGAAAGGATCAACTCCATCCCATGTACTAACTGAAAAGGAGAAAAATCGGTGGAAGTCTTTACCAAGGTTCGATATTCCCAAATCGCAGGGTAAAGAATTATATGCCAATCAAATTTACTTTGGCTGAAAATTTTTTGCAATATTTTCTTGAGAGATTTATTCACCGCCTCTACTTGTCCATTTTCCTGGGGATAGTAAGAGGAAGAGTGATCATGATTAAACCCCAGTTTTGATGCTAAATATTTCATCATTTCATTCTAAAAGTGACTGACATGATCAGTGGAAATATCCTTTGGGATTCTGAACCGAAATATAATTTGGTTAAATATGAAGAATGTTGTAGTCTTACCATCAGATTTAATGGTAGGCATGGCCTCTTCCCATTTAGTGAAGTAATCCACGACCACAATAATACGCTAATGCCCCCCAGTTGAAGCTAGGTTACAATCCATAAAATATACCCCCCCACTTGGTGAAGGGACCGACGATGATAATTGGGTGCAAGCGCATTTTTCGAGAGAACACCTAGCAAGGGTGACACTTCTTGACCTCTTCAACACAATATTTAAAAATTGATAGCCAAAAATTACCAGGTCACAATTTTTTTTGGGTTGTTGCAAGCCTAGATAGATGACCACCTGTTGGCCCTTGACCAAGTTTTGAAGAATACTTGGTCATATTTGACCATTTTTGGGACTTCGAAAGCTCGCCAAAGATGGAGCGCAACACGAAGCAGAAATTAGGGAAACTAGACCTATTTTTGGGTCCCTTTAGGGTTTTGGGTTAATGTAACGGGAAAGGGATGTCAGCCTGTGGGTTCAACCACGTTTAGGACCATTTTGTAATCTATAAATAGATACTTAGGCAATGTAAGAAGAGGGCGGGGGGAGAGAATAGTACATCTATGTGATGTATAGTTGTTGGCTTAGTGCCAGGACTAGATTTGTGTGATCGGATGTATCTTGTAAATGCTCTGTGCATGATTGTAAGAAGCTCACAAGTTGTTTTGTGTTGAAGTGCAAGGAGGAAGGATCTAGCGAGCTGCGCAAATATTCTGTTCTGTGCGAAGAAAGGATTTTTGAAGCTCTGTGCTGTAACTGCTTGGCTAAGATAATAAAGAAGAAGATCTTGTGGATGTAGCCCCGGGTTGGGGGTGAACCACGGTAACTTTGTGTATTGTGCTCTGTGCTTCGACCTAATGTGTTTATCTCCTTCTTGGCTAAGTGCTTGATGTGATTAAATAGATTTTGTTATGCTTTGTGCTTCTGAGATAGGAATGAATGTTAGATCTGATATGTAAGGTGTTTAGTGCTTGATCTGTTGAACTTGATCTATCTTGTTGTGGCTAAGTGCCTAATTATCTTAGATCTAAGTACTCACTTCGATACTCTATGCTATCTGTGAAGTGCTATGAGGGTTGAATATTAATGGATAAACCATGCCAGATGATTGCTAAGTGCTATAATCACAGATCTGTGTCCCAAATAAGGTTGCAAACATCTAAGTATTTGTTATAACCCTAAATTGCACCACACATGCTTACCTGGCATTAGGTCAACTCATATCCCTTCTTTGCCAAAAAACTACTGAACAACTCTTCTAAAAACTCCATTTTGAAAAAGAAAACGCTAGCAGGCCCACTACAGCCCACGAGAAAATGCTAGCAGGCCCACTACAGCCCGCGGGGCATCCACTAGCAGGCCCACTACAGCCCGCGGATGCCTTCAGAAGAAAAAAACCAGGAAAGTTTCCGCCGGGACGAAAAGCTTTTTGTCAGTTAACTGGAACTCCCAACCATGCATGGCCGAGAGGTTGCCTAAAACCCTAGCTCCTTCTAGCCTATAAAAGGAGGGGTACGGGTACTATTCAAAGGAGGAAAAATCATAGCAAAGAAACTCTGCCAAAATTGCCAAGTCCATTATTGTCCCAACCCTTTAGCCTTTCCTCAAGCTTTAGGAGAATTTCAAGCATAGCAGTTGGAGGACAAAGAAGACGAGGAGCCCAGGATCAGGATCGTGGAACGGTGGCTGGCCTCAGAAATCATTGTAAGTTGGTTCATATTGAGATTAATGAAAAAGATACTTTTCCCGTCCCGAATACATGAGTCTTATCTATGTTATTTGATTTGTGTTTAATCTCTAACCCT